>JAWQFJ010002691.1:6498-21498 GCA_034096865.1 Theodoxus fluviatilis | reverse complement strand
TTTCTTCTTTCTTCCTTCCTTTCTTTCCTTTTGTCTTTCCTTCTTTCTTTCCTTCTTCTTCCTTCTTTATCATCATCATCATCATCATCATCATCATCATCATCATCATCATCATCATCATCATCATCATCATCATCATCATCATCATCATCATCATTCATCATTTTAAAAAACTATTATTGTTTGCCTTATCGCTATTTTCACATCCTCGAAGTAAGTATCCCGAAGAAGCCACCTACCATGGCGATTCTGATGGAGACCTCAGCCTCAACGCCAGCCCGTGCGAAGATCGCTAGAAATGTGGGCAGCGGCCGAGAGGCCCAAGCAGCGACGAAGGAGACACACATTCATGTGCATTCGATGGGGTCATGTTTGTGGGAAACCTGGCACTTTTGAGTTGCAAACTCCTCCCTATTTGTTTTGCTGTTGCAGCTTCTGTTAACCGTCAGTCGTGTTTGAATACTCAATTACCACGTGATCAGGAAATGGATACATGTGACGCATAGTTTTTATGACTAGCAAGGACAACGCTCATTAGATTTTGGTATGTTGAAAAAATTGCTGAAATGCTTTTTGTTATTGTCCAATTTACTTGTAACCAAGGTTGTCTACTCTCTCTCTCTCTCTCTCTCTCTCTCTCTCTCTCTCTCTCTCTCTCTCTCTCTCTCTCTCTCTCTCTCACACACACACAGTCTATGGGCGCGTTTGTTTGTCCCAAAATCTCGAGATTCTCCCTGAATGGCTAGTCGAGGGCGAGTGAGACGCTCCTACAGCTAGAAAAACGGCCAATTATCTAACAAGGTGAAAGAACATGGCTACGTCCCGGCGCCAGAGTCGGTGAAAAGTTGCCGATAGACGAAATAACTGACGATACAGATATCACATCCGTTTTTCATTTGATAGAACACACCATGGTGTCATATCGAGTGGTAGGGGAACTTTTTCAACGAAAGCAAAGCAACCCGGGTTCAACTGTAGACAATTTTGTCGAAAATGTTAGGCCTCGATTCTTTCAATCAATTCAAGGGACATAATTCATAAAGCGTACGTATACGTTGAAGGGACATTCATAGAGCGTACGTACGTATACTGCAAGCGATAAAAAACATTTTCGGCAGTGTATGTCCAGAAATACTCAATACACCTACTCATCTATATATATTATATATACAAATGAACACTCGAACAGCAAATACTTCCGTGTACGTACACTTTTTCATTCTCAAACCCTGAGAAGCACATTACAGGCACTGTTCTCTCCGAACACCAGCCCAACTCGCACTGTCTCCGCCATTTTGGCTCGAGGGAGCTCCGGACCTCCCTCGGCCTCCCTTCTTTACGATGAGTGCGTCCTTATGAGCGAGGAACGTAGGAAACGCCTAGCCCTTGCGATTCTGCCGAGATTTGGGCCAAACAAACGCGCCCAACCTTTCTGTTTCTTTCAGTCTGCGCACGCGGGACTGTCATCAAATGCAACGAGACACGGAGGCAGAGCCTGCAGGAGTGCAGACCACGGAGCAAGAGAAGGGGCAAGCCGAGGGTGGAGAAGGTATAGCAAGCACTCTTGAAATGACTGAAGGTAAGCTGCAAGGTCAGTGGTGCATATGATATTTCTCGGCATTCGACATGCTGTACGCTCTGAAGCCTGTGGAAATACATCTACCCGCCCACGCATATTCTCTCTCTCTCTCTCTCTCTCTCTCTCTCTCTCTCTCTCTCTCTCTCTCTCTCTCTCTCTCTCTCACACACACACACACACACACACACACTTTCTCTCTCCCCTCACCCCACCTCTCTCACTCTCATTCTCTATCTCTCTCTCTCTTTCGTTCAAAGTACACACACACACTGCAGGAAATTCTCACTATCTTAATAAGACAAATTGTAAGTGTATATTCAAGAATTTCATAACTGATAATAATAGTACTTTCTCAACTTAGCGAAGTTGAATTTACTCTATCGTCCATGGCTATTACCTCCCTTCTCACACAATTCACGTTAATGATTCGTTCGGCTTTTGGATCTAGGGGTTTCACTAGCTGTGGAAGGGGTAATAATTAACTCAATCTCTCTCTCTTACGTCCCACACTCACAGGACATAACACAATCTTTACTAAAGATGATTTTTAATGAGAACTAATCATGGCATGATCAAATTCAATGCAACAGGATCAAACTTAAAACAATCATGTCAGCCTACAATTTGTGACTGAAGGGCGGTGGGCTTTTATATTGTCCCGAAATAAAAAAGGTTGAACCAAGCGTACTCACAAGTTCTTGTAGCCAAGTGCAATCAGTTCTCGACTTCCATCAATAAAACTTCTCCTTGAAACTGATATCCACTAAGGAGTGGACATTTACTCACTCTCTCTCTCAAGGCTATCCCTGGAGACGAGTGAAAAGGCCATAAATTTGCGGGTTTCACTCACTTGCTCTGACGAACAAAACTTCTAGGACATTCCCCAAGAACACAAACGATGAATCTTTTCAGGCGATAACTTGTTCAAGAGTCTTTTGGGGGCTGAATATTCAAACAGGGAAAACGCTGTCCTTTTGTCACAAACTTTTAGAGGGTAGGGGGAAGATTGGAAAAAAATTTAACGTGTTAATCCACCCTCAACACGGAGTTCTTGACAAGCTCCACCTTCGATGGCGTGCTGCAGTCAACTCATATTAAAATTACAATGCTCCACATTTGAATTGTTCACCCACAGCGCATGCGCAACCGCCCCCAGCCAATCAAACCACGATTGCATTATTACCCAATTCGTCTGGTACCGGTTCAAGCCGGCCTCAAACTTCGAAGCCAAGGCATGTTCCCACCAAAACCGAAACGGAACCACCACCTTCAACCATCTATGAAAATAAATGATACCCAAACCGTAACAATGGCTATTCATGTCAGTGACGTTAATTCCCACTTCCCTTCTGAAGCTAAAATTACCAAACGATAACCTGCATATATACTATTTCATAAATATGCATTTTGATACTTTTTGCAATGTGAGATTGTCTCACTTGGATGACTCTTCTTTGCATGCAGGGGTTTGGCATATCTATTGAAAAGATGAACAAAACATGATTAGGATCTGATGGCATCAACAGTTTCTATTAAAACTTTCATTTGAAAATTTTCCCGAGTCTCGAACTTACATATTTAACTTGTGTTTCATCAACAACGCTTTTCCTGAGGAATGAAGATAAAAACCGAAACCTAATAGTTAAGCTGAGCGGAAGACCCTCTTTGAATACTAACGATTTCCCAACCATATACATATTTTCAGCATTATCAAAACCACTTAAAAGCATGTTCATAAGCATTTGCTGGCATTTGTTAAAATACATTATATCCATTATCCTCTTCCATCGCGTTTTCGGCCTAAACGTTCTAGCCTTTCAGTATTACCTAGACATTTTTCTTATTTCCATCTCACCAACGATTCAAGATTAGGAGGTTCAGTCTTCCTCGGTTTCAGGAAAGCCCGTGATTTGGTTTATAGCGGCATTTTCATAGAAAAAGTTGTCTCCGCATCACCATGGTTGTAATATTGTGAATAAAAGAAATCATCGATCAAAAGTATACAACATTATGTGCATTGAAATGACTGAAGGCAAGCTGCAAGGTCAGTGATAAGACATTCCGTATTCTCAGGCCTGTCATTTTATTCTTCCCCTCTCTCCTCTCTCTCTATCTCTCTCTATCTCTCTCTTTATCTTTCTCTCTTTCTCTCTATCTCTCTGTCTCTCTCTCTTTCTGTTTCTCTCTGTCCTTCTGAGTTTCTCTCTCTCTCAGTTTCTTTCTCTCTCAGTTTCTCTCTCTGTTTTTTCTCTCAGTTTCTCTCTCTCTCTCTCTGTCTCTCTCTGTTTTCTCTACCTGTTTCGCTCTCTCTCAGTTTCTCTCTCACAGTTTCTCTCTCTGTGTGTTTCTCTCTCACACGCTCTCTCTCAGTTTCTCTCACTTTCAGTCTCTCTCTCTCTCTTTTCTCTCTCTCTCTCTATTCTCTCTTTATTCTCTATTCTCTCTCTCTCTCTCTCTCTCTCTCTCTCTCTCTCTCCCCTTCTCTCTCTCTCTCTCTCTCTCTCTCTCTCTCTCTCTTCTCTCTCTCTCTCTCTCTCTTCTCTCTCTCTCTTCTCTCTCTCTCTTTCTCTCTCTCTCTCTCTCTCTCTCTCTCTCTCTCTCTCCCTGTCTCCCCCACTCCCACCCCCGCACTCTAAGCGGAGGTAGGGGTGGGTCTCTCTCTCTCTCTCTCTCTCTCTCACTCGTATCTCTCTCTCTCCCTCTCTCTTTCTTCTCTCTCTCCCTCTCTCTTTCTTCTCTCTCGCGTTTCTCTTTCTGTTTCTCTCTCTCTCTCTATCTCTCTCTCAGTTTCTCTCTCTCTATCAGTTTCTCTCTCGCTACCAGTTTCTCTCTCTATCAGTTTCTCTTTCTCTCACTCTCTTCTCTCTCATATCTCTCTCACTCTCTCTCTCTCTCTCTCTCTCTCTCTCTCTCTCTCTCTCTCTCTCACACACACTCCCCCACCCCCAGCCCCACCCCAGCCCGGCACTCTAAGCAGGTGCGAGTCCACGGGAGACGGGGCTGTCCAATGCTCAACACCATCACTGTGCAACAGTCTTCCTCCTCAAATTCGCCAGTCACGTAGAGACTAAAACCGTTCTTGTTCTTCCATTGAAACTGTGCCACGCCTTTTAGCAGCTTACTGAAATTGGCACTATGTAAATCTCCCGAAACATACACAAACAACGCGTGCACGCGCACGCACGCACACATATGCGTGCGCGCAAAAGTGCACTTCGCTCACAAATCCGAGTCGATTTTCCGATAGTTTATTTGAGTGTCATCGTCAGTGCACATCTAACTGCTCTGGTGTGACCCAATGCATGGAACAAACGATTTAAAGGTGTAGTGTAAGCCATCTAGACGCAATGCGTCATATGATTCGTTTTGTTGTTGTTGTCGTTATTGGATTTCCCGAGGCATGCAACACAGCAGCATTCTGCTTCCAAACTGATTGCTGAATGAGTGCGACGATAAACAAATTTGCAGTTTTCAAGACGTAAACCGCTGTAGGATCACTGGACACCGTATAGTAGCAATAGTCTTAAAAGTTCGTTTACATGGGGTCAGCCGACAGTAGGGCTGCACTGTGGTTATCAATCACTGAAGTTCTGCCTATTTGTCTGTGCTGATAAACACGATCAACCGTCACTTTAGTGTTTGTCTCCAACTTCTTTTTCGCAATGCATTTCCAACATTTAAATTTTATCCTAATGTACTTTTATTAAAAAACATGGGCTTTTATCATTAGCTCTTCTCTTTATCCCTGCAGCACCCCACTGAATGTATAATTGCTTTCAAAGCGCATTCACTTCCAACAGCATCAGGCAGCGCATAGTTCTCCTTTCCACAGCTCATAGCACGGCATCTGGAGTCGGCAAACTCCTGGCGGAGATGATGGAGAGGCTGCTGGTGTGCGAGATCTGCCAGGAGGACTTCCGGTCTCCACAGCGCCTGCCTCGCGTCCTGCCCTGCCACCACGCCTTCTGTGGAGAGTGTCTGCAGCAGCTGTGCAAGGACGCCCACCTCAACTGCCCCAAGTGTCGCAGGTGTGTCAATGAATGCACAGGAGTGTTGAGCAAATTAGGTGTTGTCGATCTTGAGGAGACTTAACATTTAAAGGAGAACGTCTTCAAAAGCAAAAAAATGTGGTACACAGTGGGACCTGCGAATAGCGACCCTCTAAATAGCGACTAACCTCGCAATAGCGGTTGGTCAGAGCCGGCACGGATCGATTTCTTAAGAAAATTACCTCTAAATAGCGACTAACCTCGCTATTGCGAATAACCCCCCCCCCTTGCCGGTCCCTATCGCTGTTTTTACTTGCGAATAGCGACTCTCTCTTCCCTGGGGCGGCATTTCGCGAAGCGTCTGCAGCGGTCGGGCTCCCTCTGAAACCGAGTTGGCAGTGGTGAGAGTGTGAAGTGTTTCGCTCACTACACACGCGTGCAGTCTATCCTTTCACCTCGGTGTACATTTTCGGTTTGAACGCCTTCTCATGTGCGCCCGATGAGTTGAATTTCGAAGAAGGCACAAAGCAAAATGGCTACAAAGAGGAAAGCGCTAACGCTGGAACAGCGGATGGAGGTCTTGAAAAAAATAGACAATGATATGACCCTACAGGATGTGGCCAAACACTTCGATTTTGGATTGACACAAATCAAATCAGTAAAGAGTAAACGAGAAGAGTTGAAACAGCGATGGGAAGATGGAGGCCGAGCAGACCAGAAGCACACGAAACGACGAAAGACAAATCTCGAGGTTCTTATCGCCGATATTGAATGCCTTTAAAAATTGTTTTGTTGCCCTTGCTGTTTGTTTTCTCATGTCTTTTATTTTCTATCTACACATGTGCATGTGTGTATGCTTTGAAATGTGTTTTTGATCATGATTATGGTTGAACCTCCAAATAACACCCTACCTCGAAATAGCACCCATTTTGGTTTGGTCCCTAGAGGGGTCCCTAGAGGGGTCGCTATTCGCAGGTTCTACTGTACATTGTCCGACCATGCAGTTTACATCCAAATAAAACGATGACATAATTATGTACCATCTTGGAGAATCATGAGCCTACCTCCTCATCTTTAGGACTAGAGGATAGATGCGAGCCGCAGTATATTATTCACCAGAGAAAACGTTTAGCTTGCGTATCAGTCGACCTAGGGTTTAGATCAACAAAAAATGAAAGTAATTCCATTGGTCCAAACAGTGAGATCGCTGTCACCGGTGTGTCGCCTCGAATGAATTCCAGGTGTAACTATGCTCAGCCTAGGCGGGTTTCAGCCCTAACCCGTGTGTGAGTTGTTTCTACTTTTATTTTACCTTAGGTGTATCCCTGTAAAGGATGAGTTTCCCGTTGAGACCACCAGGATGACCTTACTGGACCTGAAGAAGATCATGGGGAGCCAGGAAGGTCAGGACTGTGAGGGATGCTCGAGGAAGGTCAAGGCCACCGCCAGGTGCTTGGAATGTGAGGAAAGCCTTTGTGAGGACTGCTGGCAGGCCCACAAGGTCGTCAAGGCAACCAGAGACCACAGCCTTGTGTCTCTGACTGAAGCGGCCAGCGATCCCAGCAAACTGCTCCAGTTGACAGAGAAGTGTGGGAAACACGGTGGCAAGGTACTCGAGTTCTACTGCACCGATTGCCAGCAGCCTTCGTGCTCGTCTTGCGCTATTCTTAGCCACAGTGGACACAAGATGGTCGAACTGGAGGCCATTGTGGACAGCAAGAGAAATGAGGTACTTAACTGTCGGTAGTGCTCGAAAACCTGAATTTTTTCTTGCTTTTGTATTAAATATTTGCTCTAATCATTATTGTGCACGTTAACAACATCACTTAGATACATTGGAACCGTTAACGGATATTATCAGGATTAAAATCAATGTTGTTTGAATGTGGTAAAACAATGTACAGTACATTTCGATGAGGTAAAGTCATTGCAGCAAACAGGAGTTCCGATGTAGGAAATTTGAGGAATTTTACCTCTTATTACATGCTCATAATGTATCAATAAAAGCTTTTAAACTGATTTTTGTCTCCAGATAGGATAAAAGGTGTATTTCTGTCTGTCCTTGTAAGTGACTTAGTCCTCAGATGATATTCATAGGACAGTCTACCATGAATTCGCTTCTTCAGTTGAGAGCAGAGTGCCAGAGACTGAAGGATGCCGTGAAGACGTTCCAGGCTAGAGTGGACTCCTGCACCAACAGACTGAAGATTATAGACGCCCGACGACAGGAGACACTTAGCAAGGTGGGAAAGGACATTGAAACATCCATTACGGGTAATGAAATGCATTAGTAGCATAGCTCCCATAAGTCTGTGTTCCTGAAACGTGACAGCTACTTAACTCTAGCACGTCTCGAAGTGATGTGTCATCTTCAAAGTGTACCGAACGTGGTTTTCAAGGAATAATACACGTTGAGACAATATTTTAAACTTTATAAGCTAATTTGACCTCGTTTTCTGTGTGTACTTCGAAGTTTCACCGGAACTAAAAGCAAATGCTCCGGTTTTATGATATCATTTTTCATGCAGAGCACCTCTCCAAGATGTTGCGTTAACTGTGTGCGAAGTTAAAGGTGTCTCTGTGTGTGTTTGACCTTTCTTTAAACCGTATTCGCCAACACGAAGGAAAAATACCCTGATGTCCAACATTTCAACTTGGGAACTCCAGCAGGCAGGCAGGTCTTAATTTGGGTGCTTAATTTGAACGTGATCTTTGACAGTTTTCACCTTCCTTAGGACAGTGAGGGTAATGTGACTTACTCAACAATCACCATGGTAATGCACTCACGATCTACTGCCTGGCATCCTGCAGTTCGTTCTTTGCTCAAGCGATTCAATCAGTTTTCAAACATTTGCATGTTAAAATATCTCAATTCTTGTGGCTATTGAATCTAAATATAGCATTTGTTAGTATGATCTCGGGACACATGCAGCGAGAGACAGCGAGTTCAACTGACGGATCGACTGGTGTTTAAAAATATACTCATATTTTCATATTATGGGAAAACCTGCTCTTTTCGGTTTTCTCGGATGCATAGAATTTATGTATATGTATTGTACATGTATTGTACACCAGATAATTCTGTGTCCGGAAATGAAGTATGTTTAGTCGTGTTTCTTGGAAACACGGTGTGAACGCTTCTCTCGCGGTGACAATGCACATTTTTGTCACTCTACACATCTTTTGCACGTAATTAATAACATTATTCACTCGATAATGTTTACGATGGGTAATGTAGTACACGTGTATATTTACGTGATAAGCTGAAATTATTACCGGTGCAAATTTTTGCATGTCGTTAAAGCACATGCAAACCTAATTTGCACCGGCATATACATATTCAGTTAGAACCGAAAACGGGCATGAGTGAATGCCCAAGGCTCCTGGACGCCCCCAAGTCATACTTCTCTTTGAATGCAGTTGACGTATATCGTGAAAACTTGTCCACCTCAGCTACGCGTGTCTCGAAATCTTGATCTGTGTAACTTCAGATACGGGAATTGTTTACTGACGCAAGAAAAATCCTTAAAGACAAAGAAGAACAATGTGTGTCGGACCTTGAAGACATGGTCAGAGAAGACGAGCTGGCATTGAAGGACGAACAGACTAGGGACCAGTCCCTGCTTAGCGAGGCCCAAGTCAGCCTGGAGTCCGGAGAGCGCTTGGCCCTTCTTGGTCTTCCCTCTCAGCTCTTGTCCGGTCCCCAAGATATGGCCAGGACCTATGGTGACTTGGAGAGGCTGAGCACCAAACCTGCTCCTGTTCCACTCTATCAGGTAAGATCTGATCTCCAGCCTTTGTTTCTGACCACCGCATGTGAGGACGGCATAAACACCAAAATATTCTTCCAAGAGATGCCTGCTTCATCATGTAGCATTATGATAGAGGCATCTGTGTCTACTAGAGCAGATAAAAAGAAACCGAAGATCTTCTCTGTCTAATGCAATGAGGCCAGCACGTCCAGCCATGCTCTTTCTAGAGGCTGAAGTCAGGCAACCTCTATTCCATACCAGAGGATCACTTCAGTGCCCGGAACAATAGCCCCCGACGTTCTCAACGCCCACTGAGCGTGCTTGCCATGCATCGTAGCACGCAGACCTTTCCTATGTGTATGAGAATTCTTAAATCCTTACATCTTTTCCACCTTTTGATGATTTCTTCACAACAACCGCGCCTTCCCCTCCATAGGATTGTCGTTGAAGCCTTCCCCCCACTGTGCTAGATATGACTTCTGCTGCTGATGTTTGCCCCATTCACAAAGCAGGACTGATAAGAGCAATGCCTGATTTACTCTAAAAATTATCGGGGCGGCGGGCTTGGCCTTCTAGACTTAACCAAATCTGATAGAGCAAAGTTAATGGCCAGGCGTCCCGCTATGTTGGTTTGGATGTGGAAGGCTGTATTTGTCTTTCTTTGTAGCACAGAACAAGTAATGGTTTGATTGTTTCATCGTCCAGAATAGATAGTGCTGCTTGACAATTTTACGAGAAGGACAATGTGACAACGCATGTTTTGTATTACCAGGTGTTGATAGAACTCAGCCGTGTTCTAGTCTTCCAGGAGTCAGTCAGCATCAGTTCCTATAGCTCCCTTTTACACAGAAAGAGGGCACGCCGGTGCTCTTGACGGCATCGTCGAATGGCTCCATTACATCTTTTACATGGAAATGACATTCTAGATAACACAAATCTAATATGTCAACGAGAATTCAGCTTTCTAGAACTCGATCAATTGTGCTCAAATGTACACATGATATTATTTAAGAAAACACTAGACGTCCTGCATAAATATATTTGCCTTACATGCAAAGCCATTTTAAGAAAAAAATAGAGAGCCTCTTGCAAACTGTATAATGCAGAAAGAAAACATGATCTTCAACTTCCCTGAACAGAATGCTGACTTGTTGTTTACTTCCGAAACATGCTGACTAGGTGGCCAGCGGGATCAACGCCCTGACCGAGGCTGTAGAGAAGATGGGAAAAATCAAACGCAAGGCCGTGGAAGACGGTGAAACAGGCCAGGCTTCCTCCGGTGAGTCCAATACATCTTTTTAGCCTCATCTGTCAAATAACATTTCCCGGGATTTTTCACTCGCTATTTTAACTGATTGCCTCCGAAAACGTTTCTACCCAGTGCATTGCTAGTTTGTTCACTTTCCTAATTTCATGTACTGTCTGTGTGCTCTAAAGACCCACTCTTCCGATCCGCCTTTCATGCTGAGCTGCTTCGCCTTACTTGACCTGGCCTGCAAGTGCTGTGTATATTGCATAGTTTGTTCTATTTGTTCTACTGGATCTTAGTTTTTGTTTTTTGTTTATGTGTATAGTGTGTGAGTTTTTGCAGAAATGTGGTGTTGAGTGGTTGTATGAGTGTTGATTCTTTGGATTGTAAACGCCATGAGCTTGCCTGTCAAGGGAAGGTATGTGCGTATGAATAAAGTATTATAATTATAATTATTATTATTATTATTATTATTATTATTATTTTTTTATTATTATTAATATTATTATTGTTATTATTATTATTGTTATTGTTATTGTTATTATTATTATTATTATTATTATTATTATTATTATTATTATTATTATTATTATTATTATTATTATATCGACAAACTGCATGAATATCTTGTTTCTTGGAACTAGAAAGTAGTACCACATATCTGACAAATGCTATTTTCTAATAGAAATAAGACATGAAGCACATTGAATGAGACATCACCGCCACATCTCCACTTTCAAGTTTTCCACATGTTACGATCCAATGTAAAACATTAAATATAACTGTCACGACTCAATGTAACAATGTTGAATTTGTTTTGGTATTGAAGGTTGCCTGTGTGTCCCTTGAAGAGATTGTCATGACCCAGTGGGTTACACCTTCTGTTTCTTTAATGTGTTTATATTTTTGGCTATTCAGCATAATGCTTTGTATTGCTGTTAGCATTGCCTGTTCTGTGTTTTTATTTCAAATTGTCAATTAGCTAAGTGGTCTCGGGCAATGGTGCACGTGTTGCACGTTGTTTTGCTGGTCCCCAGGCATTTGCGCTTCTGTTGCACAATTTGTGGTGGTTTTTCAGTTGTCATATTACAATTACTGCATTTTTGTCCTGAGAAGTTTTGAAAGTTTAAGGATGACTTTACTGTGAATCTCGTGGCGTTTGTTTGTAGTTTCCGTTTTTAAGGACAAGAGGGTTAGCGGTAGAGGGGGGATGTCGTTTTTTACGGCTGCACAGTTTATGTGCCCTTCAGATCTCGCCTGGTGTTAACAACCGGTTGGTGCACGGTAGTTCAATTCTGGGTGAGAAACAGAATTGCCTGGTGCTGGCATCACTGTGTCCTACCACTCTAGGACCGCAGGATCTTTCCAGGGGACTGAGTTTTTGCCCGGTTCCCCCTGTGGGTTCGGGGTAAGAATTGACCCACCGCGTCTCCCTACGCGATTCGTGAAAGGCGATTAACTAGGTACACCGTGACTTGTATTGCGTTTACTCTAAACTGTTCTAGTAATTTTCGTGCTAAATGGCCTTACATAGCCTTCAAAGGCTGATAGGCCGTAAAACACTGTTCATCCATCCATCCATCCACCTTCCCCGGTTTTGGTTTTGTGTGTGACTGTGATTGTGATTTTGTAATTCTGTTGTTGATTATGTGGAGTTTGTAGTGTCTGTAGTTTTGTATAATTTTGAATTTGTATGTCCTAAAGTTGTCTTTTGAATTCATAAACCTTTTGTTATCTATGTATTCTCTCTTGTGTGTTCTGTGACATTTGCGTCCTTCCAGAATTAGTCCAGGGGTTGGCATTTCCCTTCATCAGCATGCTGTCGAGGGTTGCTCCCGAGTCACCTCCACCTAGCAACCCCTGACAAGAATACAGTCTATTTTTTTTACTCTTTTCACTAGAATCTAAGATGCTTTAGACAGGCCAGTATAAAACGGATTACACGTAGTACACATGGATCTTAATTACATACCAGCAAGTATAACAATATCTTTTTTACATAACGAAGTGTGTAACAAGCCAACAAACAACCCTGCCATGCCTCTCATCTTTCTCTCTTTTCCTCATACGCCCTTCCGGATTCAAATTTGGAAGCGTTGTTGGAATAAACGAGTGTTTCATTCGGGTGGTTTTCATTTTATAGTTCTGCAGCCGTCTTCCGGATGATAACAGCTAAAAGAAATACGACAGCGGGTGAGCGTACTCTAAGTAATTGTTTCCGCCGATCTCTAATCATGCAAGTTTATAATGTCCTCACTATACATGGTGTTTTCGCCGTTGCTTTAGCTTCCCACTTCTGCACTCTTTGAAGATGTTTCAATTCTGCTTTTGTGACTCCCGGGCCCCATATACAGATTCCATTTGTAAGCACGCTTTGGTTCGCTGTCTGATGGAACGTTGACAGGATGCTGCATTGGATTCAGAATTATCATAACAGACGGAGACAGTGCAAGGTTGGTAGCATTTAAAAAAAAGGATGGAGTTGATATGTTCTGTTCAGCTAAGATTGTCTGCTTCACTGTTGCAACTACTTCGTTGTTACTGTGAACCGGCAACAATGGTTCCTTATTCCATCTGAAGACAAAAATCAGATCTTTTGTCTTCTAAACAGTCAGCTTGAGGTTGTGCTGAAAGCACCAGGTGGAAGGGTGGCTTATTGATTCGCGATATGCTGAATCGTTGGTTGTGGAGACCAGTCCTACATTCTGTTAAATTTGATGCCCTTCAATTAAGTCAGCAGCAGAAATGCAAAAATGAAAGTGGGATGGAGTCGACCTGTCAGTCTACGCCAGAGAGCTCAAAACAGTGTAACTCCCAGCAACATAAGTTCAATGACACGCAGCTTGGAATTCTTATATCCTCATATCAATTGCGTGGCGTCTAATTGCAAGTTCTAAGATGGTCAGCTTGCAAATTGCGTGAGATTATTATTGACCAGTTGTTACTAAATGATTCTTATATCCACTTGGATTTTGAGCTTTACCTCAAATTTCATGTAGATGAAGAGGATGTAGGTTTTCGATGTTGTGGTTTTTATTCAGGCTGTTCCACTAATCAACCAACTCTATGCCGCAGCATTGAATGGCATAATCTAACCTCAAAGTTTGCTCTAGAATTCTCTGAAAGCCCCAGCTCTATTTTGCATTGACGGAGAGAAACCACCATGTATCGGTTTTCCCACCACCCTTGTCTCTCACGCCAACAATACTAACGCTTCCATATTCGTATCCTACGAGAGCCTATCTTTGAATCTACGAGGATTTGTGGGGCTTTAGTAGCTAAACTGAAGAAGATTCCAAATGGGTAGCTTGATCTGACTGAATTTAAAAAGTTGTAAACCTTGTGGAGTGATTTCAAGACATTTTGACGTCATATGTGGGTAGCGTCATTGACCACCTTACGGCCTCCTGCCGGCCGTCTGATTTCAAAGAGGTTTTCATCATTGAAAAGAGTATTCCAATCAGTTTCAAAGTCAATCATATCTCAAAATGGGGTGATGGATCTCATTTATTGACGGACCAAAATGGTTTGAATAATTAAAAAAGTACTGTGGTAAAGGGATGCTTATTTATGCTAGTTGTTCCTATTTACTCCTTTCGGCAACTTCTGCACCCCCCCCCTTCCCCACTCTCTCTCTTTCTCTCTCTCTCTCTCTCTCTCTCTCTCTCTCTCTCTCTCTCTCTCTGTGTGTCTCTGTCTCTGTCTGTCTCTCTTTGTCTCTGTCTCTCTGTCTCTGTGTGTCTCTCTTTCTCTCTGTGTCTCTCTCTCTCTGTCTCTCTGTCTCTCTCTGTCTCTCTCTGTATCTCTGTCTCTCTCTGTCTCTGTCTCTCTCTCTGTCTCTCTCTCTCTCTTTGTCTGTCTCTCTCTCTGTCTCTTTCTCTGTCTCTCTCTTTCTGTCTCTCTCTGTCTTTCTCTGTCTCTCTCTTTCTCTGTCTCTCTCTCTTTCTGTCTCTCTCTCTCTCTCTCTCTCTCTCTCTCTCTCTCTCTCTCTCTCTCTCTATCTCTCTCTCTATCTATCTCTCTCTCTCTCTCGTAATGTAAACAAAATGCTATCTTATCTCCTGGGATAATCACGGATCCAGAGGAACAGTTTCGTTTCAAGGAATTTTTCTATAGACAGAAAGCTGCCCAGATGCAGCCCATATAAAATTTTTCTATAGAAATTTCTATAGAAATTTCTATAGAAATTTCTATAGACTTTTGGTAAAGAATTTTCTATAGAAAATTCTATAGAAATTTCTATAGAAAATTCTATAGAAATTTCTATAGAAAATTATATAGAAAATTCTATAGAAAATTCTATAGAAAATTCTTTACCAAAAGTCTGTAGAAATTTCTATAGAAATTTCTATAGAAAATTCTATAGAGGATTCTGTAGAAAACTAAATATTTAATACTTCAGTGAAATACAAGTAAAATACTCAAGTACAT
>JAWQFJ010002690.1:37500-43351 GCA_034096865.1 Theodoxus fluviatilis | reverse complement strand
ATACGCGAACATGTCGACATGGCTGACACGTTGAAGACAACTGAGGGGTTAGCGCAGCTTCAACGACAAAATCCTTTCTGCAGTGGAGGTGATCGGCATTGTTAGATAAAAAAACCTATTCAAAAATAGTCACAATAGACTATCGTAACGTATAATTTCTTCACAATACCCGCAGAAGATAAGTAAACAAACCACACTGTACGTCCCTAGCAGACGAACACGATCGAACGCCAGCAGACAATCGAGCTAGTGTGATATAATGTTTCATGTAAAGCTCGAATGAGTGGCAGCAGTACTAGGCTATCTGGTTTACTTAGATGTGATTTTTTTTTGCGTGCTAACTGATATTAGGTTTAGAGCTTGAATTTTCAATGATATTACGCATCACAACATGTGTTTGCAGAAGATTCTCCTTGGCAGTCTCAGTTGTGCATTCTCCATTGTTATTTATTATGGTTGAGTTACGAAGGAAGGCAGAAAAATAGCAAGAAGACAAAGTGACAAAGGCTATGAGAAGTGGATTGAAGTGTTTATCGACTACGATGCCATCAAAGGTTGGTACACAGTGACAAAAGTTATTTCGCTTAGAACTCTAGTGTTCGAACCAATGAAAACCACGGAAAGAGACGGCCGTTTCGTTCCTTGCCTCTCATTGGCCAGCTTAATTGTCATGATTGAGGTCAGCGTGTGATCACGGGCGAAGCTGATCAGCTTTGGTCTATACATTTAAATTTTGTTTTGTGATGAGTAACTTTGTCACTTTGTCAACTAACTCTGATTTAGATGTTGGTTTCTTGGCATAGCCAGCTTACCATGTCGGAGCAGATGAAACAAATGAGAGCAAAGCGAAATGATCACTCGTGCACTTAAGTGTTGATGCCTGTCCGGGACACTCCCCGCAGTGTGTTTTGTTTGCTTTGTACGGTTTGAGCACATAGTTGTAAGTGTAAAAATGGTCAGTTATTAATGTAATCGGTGATTTTGGTTGTCATGAAACTTTGTTTTCGTGCTTTAATGCCATTTTCTTGTCATCATCTTATTTGTTACATTACGCCAAATGCGGCAATTAAGTTGATCGTGCACTCATCGACTGGATGATCGTGAATTTTCTGTCCTCGCCTGACCAGGGAAACAAAATTGTCAATTCAAGCCAGAACTAAACAGTTATCTGCTGCCACGCATTCGAGCTTTACAGGAAACATTATATCACACTAGCTCGATCGTCTGCTGGGGTAGTGGCTATGGTTCGATCGTGTTCGTCTGCTAGGTATGTACGGTGTGGTTTGTTTACTTATCTTCTGCGGGTTTTGTGCAGAAATTATACGTTACGATAGTCTATTGTGACTATTTTTGAATAGTTTTTGATCTAACAATGCCGGTCACCTCCACTGCAGAAAGGATTTTGTCGTTGAAGCTGCGCTAACCCCTCTGTTGTCTTCAACGTGTCAGCCATGTCGACATGTTCGCGTTATCTGCCTCGTTTTAAAACCAAAATGGCGGGTCGCGTCATTCTGACCTGATAGTTTTCTCACAAGGGCCATTCAGTAACCCCTATCTGTATTCTGACCTGATGGTTTTTTCTCACAAGGGCCATTCAGAACCCCTATCTGCATTCTGACCTGATAGTTTTCTCACAAGGGCCATTCAGTACCACTATCTGCATTCTGACCTGATAGTTTTCTCACAAGGGCCATTCAGTACCACTATCTGCATTCTGACCTGATAGTTTTCTCACAAGGGCCACTCAGTACCCACCTATCTGCATTCTGACCTGATGGCTTTCTCACAAGGGCCACTTCAGTAACCACTATCTGTATTCTGACCTGTAGTTTTGCTCACAAGGGCCACTTCAGTACCCACTATCTGTATTCTGACCTGGTAGTTTTCTCAACAAAGGGGCCACTTCAGTTACCACTATCTGTATTCTGAACCTGGTAGTTTTCTCACAAGGGCCATTCAGTACCCCTACTCTGTATTCTGACCTGATAGTTTTCTCACAAGAGGGCCATTCAGTACCACTATCTGCATTCTGACCTGATAGTTTTCTCACAAGGGCCATTCAGTACCACTATCTGCATTCTGACCTGATAGTTTTCTCACAAGGGCCATTCAGTACCCCTATCTGTATTCTGACCTGATAGTTTTCTCACAAGGGCCATTCAGTACCACTATCTGCATTCTGACCTGATAGTTTTCTCACAAGGGCCATTCAGTACCCCTATATGTATTCTGACCTGATGGTTTTCTCACAAGGGCCATTCAGTACCACTATCTGTATTCTGACCTGATAGTTTTCTCACAAGGGCCATTCAGTACCCCTATCTGTATTCTGACCTGATAGTTTTCTCACAAGGGCCATTCAGTACCACTATCTGTATTCTGATGGTTTTCTCACAAGGGCCATTCAGTACCACTATCTGCATCTCAATCAAACAGTACAGGTATTGATTTTTTGTTATAGCAGCATATCACCCATAGTTGGAGCTCTAATCACTTTACACTTTAAATTTACACTCTACCACTAGAGCAGTTATCAAAATATAAAAGTTATCTCAACGACATCTGCATTCGAATGCATTTTAGCAGTGAGGAATTCTTGAAGAATGGCACAGACATTTTGCGAAAGAGATGATCATTTGATATTTTCACTGGAAAACTCCACTCCCAGAGCAGGATTTTCACACTCACCCCAATAACATTGGGATGCCTGATTTCTTGCAAAATTTTTATTTCCCGAATGGCTGTCCTGTGAATGCCATCAGAGGCTTCTGCTCGGCTTCCAATCTTAATCTGAAAGAGAGAGCATTGCAAATGTTTTGGAGAGTGCACTGTCAGATCCCTCATGTATGGTGCCACTGAAAACTATAACTGCAAACATAATGATTAGTTCAAACATGGTCAAATATAGAATTGAATTCGTTTGACAGCATCCAAAAATCTTTACTCCATAACACGCATGCACATTTTGTAGTTATTATTAATGGTGGTGGTGGTCTAGGGTTACATATATTCAAAGGCAAACTATGACAAACTGCATTTCATCACTCAACAGCATTGAATTCTCTGAATTTATGACCTCTGAGATCTATAGAAATCTGAAAATCTTAATCTGAATCTTTCTGTACATCATTCATCCTTACCCTGTAGCACATTACAAAAATGCACTTTATCTTTGCACACATTTTATCAGTAACTGAACTGTGCATCTGTTATAATTGACTAGTACTGTGGGATTTGTTCACTTTCTCTTTATCAAACACTGATGACATTATTCATACTTCTAAAGGAGTACACTGTACACATGCTACATCATAGTTCATACTTACCTTTTTAATTGCAACTATTTCACCTGTTTTCTGGTCTTTTGCCTTGTAGACAGTGGCAAACTGGAAACAGAATTCACACAATGTAGTGTGCATTGCTCTGCAAGAAATGCACAACGAAGCAGCCTCTGAACAAGAGCAGATATAAACAATTATTTTGATTCTGTGAATTACTTCAAATGAACTCACTGAAGATTATCATCATCCTCTGAAATATGTTGTATGAATTGGATGCTGTCCAATTTTAACGGGTCATGTCTACAGCGAATAGTAGTATTGGTACCAAAATCAATGGTCTCAGTCATCGGAGTTGCCGGTCGAAAAAGACCAACGTAGTGTTCTTTCCTAAGTTCTCCTCCACCCCCATTCCCCTGCATTCCTCTTCAAACTTTCTGTCTTTCAACCTATCAATATTGAATATATCATCCAATGTGTGAATGCCGCGATGTATCTACGCTCACGCGAGAGCACTAGCAATTGTATTGTTTTGTTGGCATCCGTCAGTCTCGTGAGACTATGGAGTATGCGCCAGGTTTGGTCAGTCCGGGGTTGAGCGGCAGCGCACTCTGTGGCTGTAGAGCCCGATCCTTGAGCGGCATGCTCTGTTGCATTTGTCACAAGTGAAGTCCTGGCGCGGTTCTGTAGATGCCGATGCTATCCTCTGTCGTCTGCGTTCTCTCTTCTCCTCCCACCGCTCCTGTCTCCCCCTCTCGCTGGCCCGGATGCCAGTCTTGACGACGTGTCTCCAGCTGCTGCGGTCAGCGGCCAACGTTTCCCAGCCTGCTGGGTTGATGCCTCCTGCCTTCATGTCGCGTTTACAGACGTCCTTGCAGCGAAGGAGAGGCCTTCCTGCACGTCAGGATCTCGTGGTGATCTCGCAGTACAGCACATCTTTGGGTATTCGGCCGTCGTCCATCCTGCTGACGTGACCCAGCCATCTAAGTCGTCTCTGGCTGAGCATGGCGAACATGCTGGGCATACCTGCTTGCGCCAGAACGTCCTTGTTGGGGATGCGGTCCTGCCAGCTGATGCCCAGGATCCTTCTGAGGCAGCGCATGTGAAAGGTGTTGAGCCGGCGTTCTTGGCGGGAATACAGGGTCCACGCTTCGCTTCCGTAAAGGAGCGTGCTGAGAACGCAGGCCTGGTAGACTTTCATCTTGGTGTTGGTTGTCAGCATGGAGTTGTCTCAGACACGCTTTCCGAGGCGGGCCAGTGATGTTGCGGCTTTGCCAATGCGCTTGTTTAGTTCGGCGTCCAGAGACAAGTTGCTGGAGATGGTGGAGCCCAGGTATGTAAACTCCTCCACCACCACAAGGGTGTGGTCGCCGATGGAGATGCTGGGAGCGGTACTGACATCCTGACCCATAACTTCGGTCTTCCTGATGGTCAGAGCGAATTATTTGCATGCCTGGGCGAAGCAGTTGATGAGACGCTGCAGCGCTTCCTCTGTGTATGCAGTCAGAGCAGCAGCATCAGCAAACAACAACTCTCTGATCAGGAGGACCCTTTGCACCTTTGTCTTTATTTCCACATCAACAAGAAGTACAACGCAAAGTTGGTTTCGACATCCCGACATAGATGAAATTCTCAGTGGAACTAGAAGAGCAAAAATATGAAAATTTCGCCATAATGCCAGCCATCAGTCATGAAATTCATGATGAATGGACTGGTGGAATTTGGATGATCGTTGATCGGTCACAGCGAGGTGCCCTTCTTCTACATCTTTTCGACTGTGATGCACCCAAATGAACATGATTGCTGGGTTCCTGAAAACAATGCAGTTCGTACCGTAGACAAAACATTGAATTTAAAATACCTGTCCTTCTCCAAGGTAGTCGATCTTTTCGTACCGCTGAGAACCGTCTTCCGCCATTTCGATCTAACAGACTGTCACTGCACCTACTAGCAGCGAGAGTACAAAGGGGAGGTAATATCCGGCGGTATCGCGAGAACTCGTTCGGGCTTGTACGCGTCCCAAGCAACGCTCACAGATAATCTGGATATTGAAGCTTTTGTCAAGGAACCAATTGCTATCTCTAAAGATTTCGATGTAGTACGAGTATCCCACATCCAAGCCATATTCCTCACCCTTCCCTCATTCGGTCCTGTGCGAAGCAACTTAGTGTTCTACTTTCCGGTAGTTGTGCGTGCGTATGGATTTTATTGACTCTCATTCTCAATACGTTGTTGCACAGCATGAAACTAAGGATTTCCCTTACATAAAACGTTCTCGTTTAACGTAATATATATAAATATGTAAATTTGATTCTCAATAACATTTCCTTTGGAACAATATTTTCAACAACTCCCGAGACTAAAATATGTTGGTGAAATTTGTGACGTACCAATAACAGGAGAAGAAATCTCCCCAGCTTATGAGGGAGGAAAATTGAGCGGCTCATGCAGGCTAAATATTGCACTTCAATCCTGTTTAAAATCCATCCAACATTTTGGAGAAAGGAGTTTGATTTGCTTAAAATCACAATCACATGTGATGACGCTTGTTTCGTCTGCATGGGATGCAACAA
>JAWQFJ010002690.1:5000-30000 GCA_034096865.1 Theodoxus fluviatilis | reverse complement strand
TCGCCCAGGCATGCAAATAATTCGCTCTGACCATCAGGAAGACCGAAGTTATGGGTCAGGATGTCAGTACCGCTCCCAGCATCTCCATCGGCGACCACACCCTTGTGGTGGTGGAGGAGTTTACATACCTGGGCTCCACCATCTCCAGCAACTTGTCTCTGGACGACGAACTAAACAAACGCATTGGCAAAGCCGAAACATCACTGGCCCGCCTCGGAAAGCGTGTCTGAGACAACTCCATGCTGACAACCAACACCAAGATGAAAGTCTACCAGGCCTGCGTTCTCAGCACGCTCCTTTACGGAAGCGAAGCGTGGACCCTGTATTCCCGCCAAGAACGCCGGCTCAACACCTTTCACATGCGCTGCCTCAGAAGGATCCTGGGCATCAGCTGGCAGGACCGCATCCCCAACAAGGACGTTCTGGCGCAAGCAGGTATGCCCAGCATGTTCGCCTTGCTCAGCCAGAGACGACCTAGATGGCTGGGTCACGTCAGCAGGATGGACGACGGCCGAATACCCAAAGATGTGCTGTACTGCGAGCTCACCACGAGATCCAGACCTGCAGGAAGGCCTCTCCTCCACTGCAAGGACGTCTGTAAACGCGACATGAAGGCAGGAGGCATCAACCCAGCAGGCTGGGAAACGTTGGCCGCTGACCGCAGCAGCTGGAGACACGTCGTCAAGACTGGCATCCGGGCCAGCGAGAGGGGGAGACAGGAGCGGTGGGAGGAGAAGAGAGAACGCAGACGACAGAGGATAGCATCGGCATCTACAGAACCGCGCCAGGACTTCACTTGTGACAAATGCAACAGAGCATGCCGCTCAAGGATCGGGCTCTACAGCCACAGAGTGCGCTGCAGCTCAACCCCGGACTGACCAAACCTGGCGCATACTCCATAGTCTCACGAGACTGACGGATGCCAACAAAACAATACAATTGCTAGTGCTCTCGCGTGAGCGTAGATACATCGCGGCATTCACACATTGGATGATATATTCAATATTGATAGGTTGAAAGACAGAAAGTTTGAAGAGGAATGCAGGGGAATGGGGGTGGAGGAGAACTTAGGAAAGAACACTACGTTGGTCTTTTTCGACCGGCAACTCCGATGACTGAGACCATTGATTTTGGTACCAATACTACTATTCGCTGTAGACATGACCCGTTAAAATTGGACAGCATCCAATTCATACAACATATTTCAGAGGATGATGATAATCTTCAGTGAGTTCATTTGAAGTAATTCACAGAATCAAAATAATTGTTTATATCTGCTCTTGTTCAGAGGCTGCTTCGTTGTGCATTTCTTGCAGAGCAATGCACACTACATTGTGTGAATTCTGTTTCCAGTTTGCCACTGTCTACAAGGCAAAAGACCAGAAAACAGGTGAAATAGTTGCAATTAAAAAGGTAAGTATGAACTATGATGTAGCATGTGTACAGTGTACTCCTTTAGAAGTATGAATAATGTCATCAGTGTTTGATAAAGAGAAAGTGAACAAATCCCACAGTACTAGTCAATTATAACAGATGCACAGTTCAGTTACTGATAAAATGTGTGCAAAGATAAAGTGCATTTTTGTAATGTGCTACAGGGTAAGGATGAATGATGTACAGAAAGATTCAGATTAAGATTTTCAGATTTCTATAGATCTCAGAGGTCATAAATTCAGAGAATTCAATGCTGTTGAGTGATGAAATGCAGTTTGTCATAGTTTGCCTTTGAATATATGTAACCCTAGACCACCACCACCATTAATAATAACTACAAAATGTGCATGCGTGTTATGGAGTAAAGATTTTTGGATGCTGTCAAACGAATTCAATTCTATATTTGACCATGTTTGAACTAATCATTATGTTTGCAGTTATAGTTTTCAGTGGCACCATACATGAGGGATCTGACAGTGCACTCTCCAAAACATTTGCAATGCTCTCTCTTTCAGATTAAGATTGGAAGCCGAGCAGAAGCCTCTGATGGCATTCACAGGACAGCCATTCGGGAAATAAAAATTTTGCAAGAAATCAGGCATCCCAATGTTATTGGGGTGAGTGTGAAAATCCTGCTCTGGGAGTGGAGTTTTCCAGTGAAAATATCAAATGATCATCTCTTTCGCAAAATGTCTGTGCCATTCTTCAAGAATTCCTCACTGCTAAAATGCATTCGAATGCAGATGTCGTTGAGATAACTTTTATATTTTGATAACTGCTCTAGTGGTAGAGTATAAATTTAAAGTGTAAAGTGATTAGAGCTCCAACTATGGGTGATATGCTGCTATAACAAAAAATCAATACCTGTACTGTTTGATTGAGATGCAGATAGTGGTACTGAATGGCCCTTGTGAGAAAACCATCAGAATACAGATAGTGGTACTGAATGGCCCTTGTGAGAAAACTATCAGGTCAGAATACTCTGTGGCCGAGTGGTTAGCGCGCTGGACCTACAGTCGCTTGCGGCCAGTGGGTACGGCGTTCGAAGCTGCGCGGTTCCCAGAGTTGCATCCTTGAGCAAGATGCTTAACTCGCATTGTTTCTCCCCACCCAGGAGTAAAACCGGGTACCTGTGAGGGCAATATTGGCAAAAACGTTGTGCGATTAACCCTTGTATGCGGCCAAGCGCCAGCATCGGGTTGGAATACTCCCCAGGGAGCGGAGTTGGTGCTGGTACCTGACTGTGTGCGTCTTAAATGTCTGTCACTATGTTTGTTGTGAGGTACCAGTGAGGATTGATGAAGATGCCCAGTGATCAGGGGGTAAAGTGTAAGCGGTTTGAGACCCTGACAAAGGGTGTAAGTCGCTATAAAAAACCACACCTTTAATACAGATAGGGGTACTGAATGGCCCTTGTGAGAAAACTATCAGGTCAGAATACAGATAGTGGTACTGAATGGCCCTTGTGAGAAAACCATCAGGTCAGAATACATATAGGGGTACTGAATGGCCCTTGTGAGAAAACTATCAGGTCAGAATGCAGATAGTGTAGGTGGCGGCAGCCTCTATACAGTCATGCAGGGAAACCTGGTTTTTGCACTAATTTTCACACCATGTTTATATCAACAACATTTGCTTGGTTTGTCTTGACAATGTGCCCAATAAATACTTTGAAGTTCATTCTGCCTTGTCTTTGCCTTCGTTTGATGTGAATGAGAACATGTGAGCGAGAGGAGTAGGCAGAAATGCCTAATATTTTGGATCGACGAACCGCGACGCCATTAGACCTGCAGCCATTTTGAGCTCAAGCAAAACAACACCTATCTGGGAAATCTCGCTGTTCTCTGTTCATGTCTATTTTTAACTTGAACAAAAGTGTGTCAGGTCAAACAAGACAAAGATAGGCTTTGTTTACGTGTGATTTTAATTTTCCTAGGTAGTAGGGTTTATGAAAAAAATCCGAGATGAAAACACCTAAATATAGCTTGGTCACTTTCTCGGCTGAATTACGGGATTGGGGCATAATTGCGACCCCACAATCATATATGCGATGGAAACAGCGTTTTCTGGAGGTTTCGGTCATGTTCGAAACTAAAGAATGCATGACGTCCACGCCGAGCAACAGTCAATCAAAAGAGGCAACCCGTGCCTTTGACACGAAGCAGCCCTAGCTCAAAACATGGCGACCGAACACGCGCTTTCAACGTCGCCGTTAGCGACTCTGTTCGAGAAAGTCGAAACCATTCTTGGTAAGTTTGTCGATAATCGTATTCATAAACATCTATTTTCGGTACTTGTAAAGTTTTAAGGTGCTAATTTCACGTAAGAATGGCTAGATTTTAAGCTAAAAGTTGCGAGTGGATACGATCCATGCCGATCGGGCTCGAGTGTTATGGGTAGTGACAAAAACATGTTCTGTGTCTTTTTTCAGGCGATTTATTGTTCCAAGTCAAGATTTGAAACAAAAAAAGAGTAGTTGTAGAAATGATTGGTGTATTGTTTTTGTGATGATTTAACTTTGGTGGGGGTAAAATAGACAAAAGCGTTTGCTTTCTAAAACCGGAAGTAGATCGAGTCAGCGTCTGTCGTCTTCTTCTGTCGCTAGTTCAGTAGGCCTAGTTGTTCACACGTTTCAAGATGTTGGCTTCAGTCGTTTTTCTTCTGAGTGGCATCTTCAGAGAATAAAATAGGATTTAACCACAAATTATTTCAGAAAGGATTTATTAATCAGGTATTTGTCCTAGTCATATGGTCACAAACTTTGGCTTTGCCTCACTACTTTGAGTGCACGAGGGTTCAGTGTTATTCATGTGACTACAATTACAATTAGCTGCTTGCTTCTGATGTGGTGGCACTGAGGGTTCAGTGTTATTCATGTGACTACAAAGCTGCTTGCTTCTGATGTGGTGGCACTGAGGGTTCAGTGTTATTCATGTGACTACAAAGCTGCTTGCTTCTGATGTGGTGGCACTGAGGGTTCAGTGTTATTCATGTGACTACAATTACAAAGCTGCTTGCTTCTGATGTGGTGGCACTGAGGGTTGAGTATTGTCCATATGGACTGAACGACAATTTTTTTCTTGATTTTGTCTGAAATAGGGTGCTTTGATACTTGCTGTCAAGAAAAAGTGACCTGCACATTCCTGTTTGTTGGTTCTATCAGTTCCATACATTGCATTCTGCTTGTGTGCAAAATTTCAAGCATTTATCTCCAGTAGTTTTTGAGCTGTAGCTTGTTCAGTATACGAGTTCTTCGAAAACTTTCACTTTTCGTCTAATTTTTTTGTTATTTTTGGTGGTCATCAACTGATGTATTAATTTTTAAAGCAATTTGATTGTTTTCTTGGGCCCTTTATATCATATTCTGTCTGTCTGCAAAAAATCAGTGAAATATCTTAAACGGTTCTTGAGTTATAGCTTCTTAAAGTGAAATATTCCAGAAAATGGCCTTGTTCCGCGAGGCAAATTGATGTTTTCCCCATTTTTAAGGCTCTTTTAAAAAAAAACCAGCCTGCCATGGTCCCTGAAAAAAATTAGAGCCAGACAATAACATAGAATGTATGAAATATTTCATTTATAAGGACAGCTGTGCTTTAGTTTTGATTCTAATGACCTTCAAAGTTGCTACTTTATGCTGATTTGACATTTATGTATTACGAGCGTTTCGCCTTTCACGACCTTTGAAGTGGCATATCTCAGAAACTAATGAAGATATTCACTTACTTTTTTTTTGGTTTTTCTAGTCTTTCTGCCAACTTTATAACACAACACATTATAAACTTCCTCTTCCCCAACAAAAATTTGACTGCCGCCACCTAGATAGTGGTACTGAATGGCCCTTGTGAGAAAACTATCAGGTCAGAATACAGATAGGGGTACTGAATGGCCCTTGTGAGAAAACTATCAGGTCAGAATGCAGATAGTGGTACTGAATGGCCCTTGTGAGAAAACTATCAGGTCAGAATGCAGATAGTGGTACTGAATGGCCCTTGTGAGAAAACTATCAGGTCAGAATACAGATAGGGGTACTGAATGGCCCTTGTGAGAAAACTACCAGGTCAGAATACAGATAGTGGTACTGAGTGGCCCTTGTGAGAAAACTACCAGGTCAGAATACAGATAGTGGTACTGAGTGGCCCTTGTGAGAAAACTACCAGGTCAGAATACAGATAGTGGTACTGAGTGGCCCTTGTGAGAAAGCCATCAGGTCAGAATGCAGATAGTGGTACTGAGTGGCCCTTGTGAGAAAACTATCAGGTCAGAATGCAGATAGTGGTACTGAATGGCCCTTGTGAGAAAACTATCAGGTCAGAAAGCAGATAGTGGTACTGAATGGCCCTTGTGAGAAAACTATCAGGTCAGAATGCAGATAGGGGTACTGAATGGCCCTTGTGAGAAAACCATCAGGTCAGAATACAGATAGGGGTACTGAATGGCCCTTGTGAGAAAACTATCAGGTCAGAATGCAGATAGTGGTACTGAATGGCCCTTGTGAGAAAACTATCAGGTCAGAATACAGATAGGGGTACTGAATGGCCCTTGTGAGAAAACTATCAGGTCAGAATACAGATAGGGGTACTGAATGGCCCTTGTGAGAAAACTATCAGGTCAGAATGCAGATAGTGGTACTGAATGGCCCTTGTGAGAAAACCATCAGGTCAGAATACAGATCTATAGAGAATGATATGTAGCCGATAGCAGCAAGGAGGCCTTTTCTAAATAAACGTTGCTTTTGCAGCTTGTTCACCATCAATTTCACATGCTTTAAAAACATTTTGAAGTTTGAAAAATCACTTGGTTTTATGGCAAAACAAATGTATTTTTTATAACCTTGTATTTGTGAAACTTGGGGGGGAAAGGTATGAAACCAATGATTTTGATAGCATGTAAGCACAGTTAATTTATATGTCAGTGTATGCATGCATATTCCTGTCTGTCATTTTGGTCTTGGTCATTATAGCTGCAGAATGTCTTTGGGTACAAGAACAACATCAGTCTGGTCTTTGACTTCATGGAGACAGATCTGGAGGTAACAAAATGTCACCCCATCATCTATGTCACCCCATCATCTATGTCACCCCATCAACTATGTCACCCCATTGACTGTCACCCCATTGACTACGTCACCCCATCAACTGTGTCGCCCCATTGACTACGTCACCCCATCAACTGTGTCGCCCCATTAACTGTGTCACCCCATTGACTATGTCACCCCATCGACTATTTCACCTCATCAACTGTGTCATACCACCAACTATGTCACTCCATTTACTATGTCACCCAATCAACTATATCACCCCATCATCTGCCACCCCATAAACAACGTCATCCCATCAACAGTGACATGGACTGATGGAGTTGCATTTGTGATGGCACTCTTTATTATTAGCAACGGCCTCACCAAGGACCATGATTTGCATTCTCATGGCATTCAGCCTGTGCTAGTACTACAGAATTTCCTATTTGTGACTGAAATGACTGTAGATTTTTACTCCTCCAAAAAAGATAAGATTTTTGCAAGTTGATATTTAGCATGCCAGGAATCAATAATAACAACAGTCAACAATAACAATTTGTCTCAAAAAGGAGATGGTCATGTAACAAATATCTTACACTATTGATGACTTTTACCAGTCATTGACACAAATATGTATATATCTACTTTGTATAGGTGTAGAATGTGAGTGGCAGCATTAAATGATTAATCTCCAACTACTCATATCATTTGACAATGAAGACCACATGAGGGTTCCTGATCAAGAGCACATTTGAATGAGACGTGAAATAACCGAAAAATAATGGAAGTAAACGTCTCAAATCCCTCTGAATTCACCTGATGTTTGAGCTTGTCTGAATTCACCTGATGTTTGAGCTTGTCTGAATTCACCTGATGTTTGAGCTTGTCTGAATTCACCTGATGTTTGAGCTTGTCTTTGGATTGCCATTAGTCCACTGTGGGATACACAACCCTAGTTTTGCTGATTACCCAAAACTGCTCACTTTTGTGGCTTAAATCTGCCCTTTTTGTGACATTAGTGAGTAAATAAAAAATGACAAATTCTCTTTGTATACTTTTGTTCTGTATTTTGGTGAAATTCACTTGCTGAAGGTTGTTTGAACATCAATGTTAGCTTTTTGTCTGTCTGCATGGGCAGGTGATCATCCGAGACACGAAGATCATCCTGACCATGGCCAACGTGAAGGCCTACACCATCATGACGCTGCAGGGGGTGGAGTACCTGCACAGGAACTGGATCCTCCACAGGGTGTGTACAGGGAAAACCCGGCCTTGCATTCACCTGTGTCGGCAGGCAGCCCCTGCCGACCGGAATTTGTTGTTCAACTTTGTCAAGAGTTTGTGCCTCGCAGCATTTTGGAAAATGTTGCTCCTTTTAGACTCACATGCGAAGCAAAAGTGAGTCTATGTACTCACCCGTTTCGTCCGTCCGTAAAAAAACTTTAACGTTGGATTTTTCTTGGAGACTATTAAGTCTATCAACACCCAATTTGGCATGATGGTGTATGATGACAAGGCGTCAAAAAACATACATAGTGACTTAACCTTGCTTCAAGGTCGCAGGGGCCGTAAATGTTGTATAAAAAACAGCCATTTTTCACATTTTCCCAATTTTCTCTAAGTTTTTGAGATTGGATACCTGACCTATATATGGTATATAGGGCAAAGTAATCCCTATCTTTTGATACCAGTTTGATTGACCTTGTTTCAAGGTCAAGGTCACAGGAGCTCTTTAAAGTTGGATTGTATACATATTTTGAAGTGACCTTGACCCTCCCTGAACTATGGAAGATAACTCTTCCAAACTTCATAACATTGTAGTACACATGTTATACTTTCATACTAGGTCACCCGTGTCGTCCGTCCGGGCGTCCTGTCATCCTTAAAAAAACTTTAACGTTGGATTTTTCTCGGAGACTATTAAGTCTATCAACACCCAATTTGGCATGATGGTGTATGGTGACAAAGCATAAAAAACATACATAGTGACTTGATCTTGCTTCAAGGTCAAGGTCGCAGGGGCCATAAGTGTTGTCTAAAAAGCAGCCATTTTTCACATCCTCTCAGCATGTGAGTCGTGTGGGCTTTGCCCTTCTTGTTTAAAATTGGCTTGAAGTAAATCATAGTTGTTTCTGTCTTCACAGCTATGTGTGAACATTTCTGATTTTATATTTACTCCTTTTCTTCTAACTTTTTACTGTGCGTAGAAGTGTAAGTACATTGACACTTAGTAAAACCTGTTTGTCATTTTGTACGGGCATTGTGTTAGGATGCCCTGCATCAGTCTGCAGAGACTGGTGAACCCAGGTGGACCAGGGGAAAAGTAGTGGTCACCCTTTCTCCCTCTGCAGGACTTGAAGCCCAACAACCTGCTGATCAACTCAGAAGGCGTGCTGAAGATTGGAGATTTTGGTCTGGCCAAGCAGTATGGGTCACCGTCCCGTCCCTACACACACACCGTGGTCACCAGGTCAGTCATGGGACTGGACTAGGGAGTGGTCTGTTTGCTTGGAAGACTTAGGTCAGCTACTGTGACATCATCAGAGTTGTGCTGTGGCAGCAAAGGTGTGGCTGTGTGGCAGTGAGGGTGTGGCTGTGGCAGTGAGGGTGTGGCTGTGGCAGTGAGGGTGTGGCTGTGTGGCAGTGAGGGTGTGGCAGTGAGGGTGTGGCTGTGGCAGTGAGGGTGTGGCTGTGTGGCAGTGAGGGTGTGGCTGTGGCAGTGAGGGTGTGGCAGTGAGGGTGTGGCAGTGAGGGTGTGGCAGTGAGGGTGTGGCTGTGTGGCAGTGAGGGTGTGGCTGTGTGGCAGTGAGGGTGTGGCAGTGAGGGTGTGGCTGTGTGGCAGTGAGGGTGTGGCTGTGTGGCAGTGAGGTTGTGGCTGTGGCAGTGAGGTTGTGGCTGTGTGGCAGTGGGGTTGTGGCTGTGTGGCAGTGGGGTTGTGGCTGTGTGGCAGTGGGGTTGTGGCTGTGTGGCAGTAAGGGTGTGGCAGTAAGGGTGTGGCTGTGTGGCAGTGAGAGCATGGCTGTGTGGCAGTGAGGATGTGGTTGTGTGACAGTAAGGGTGTGGCTGTGTGGCAGTAAGGGTGTGGGTGTGTAGCAGTAAGGGTGTGGCTGTGTGGCAGTGAGGGTGTGGCAGTGAGGGCGTGGCTGTGTGGAAATGTAGATGATCTGATGTTTGTGTAGTACAGCAAGGCATTGCCTCTCCTGATCTGCAGTTTGGATGAGTCAATGCAGTGCAGCATACTTTATTCACGGGGAAACCTGCCAGTGCTTATAATCATGCTTTTGTTATAAATCTGGAATGGCCAGATGAGAAAATGCCTGACCAGGAAATGGCATGGAAGCCTGCAAGTGTTTACAAGGCATCACTCACAGCAGTTCATAGCACCATCATGAACAGATTTAGTTTCATGGGCCCTAATGGTTTCCAGAAAACACAAGTGTTTCAACGCTTGACTGAGGGTGTTGTCCCATCAGCAACACAGGTGGGTGTTTGTGGACAACCATTAGACCCTTGGATGGCCAAGACCCAAATCTGAGCCACCCTGCTGCCGGGAGATCATTGGCAGTCAGAACAGCATGTGTTTCTGGTTCGGCAGCTTGCGCAGATTTACTCATGGAGTTGTTCTTTCCTCTCCAGGTGTTTCTGGTTCCGCAGCTTGCGCAGATTTACTCATGGAGTTGTTCTTTCCTCTGCAGGTGTTTCTGGTTCCGCAGCTTGCGCAGATTTACTCATGGAGTTGTTCTTTCCTCTCCAGGTGTTTCTGGTTCCGCAGCTTGCGCAGATTTACTCATGGAGTTGTTCTTTCCTCTCCAGGTGTTTCTGGTTCCGCAGCTTGCGCAGATTTACTCATGGAGTTGTTCTTTCCTCTGCAGGTGTTTCTGGTTCCGCAGCTTGCGCAGATTTACTCATGGAGTTGTTCTTTCCTCTCCAGGTGTTTCTGGTTCCGCAGCTTGCGCAGATTTACTCATGGAGTTGTTCTTTCCTCTCCAGGTGTTTCTGGTTCCGCAGCTTGCGCAGATTTACTCATGGAGTTGTTCTTTCCTCTCCAGGTGTTTCTGGTTCCGCAGCTTGCGCAGATTTACTCATGGAGTTGTTCTTTCCTCTGCAGGTGTTTCTGGTTCCGCAGCTTGCGCAGATTTACTGAATGAGTTGTTCTTTCCTCTCCAGGTGTTTCTGGTTCCGCAGCTTGCGCAGATTTACTCATGGAGTTGTTCTTTCCTCTCCAGGTGTTTCTGGTTCCGCAGCTTGCGCAGATTTACTCATGGAGTTGTTCTTTCCTCTCCAGGTGTTTCTGGTTCCGCAGCTTGCGCAGATTTACTCATGGAGTTGTTCTTTCCTCTGCAGGTGTTTCTGGTTCCGCAGCTTGCGCAGATTTACTGATGGAGTTGTTCTTTCCTCTCCAGGTGTTTCTGGTTCCGCAGCTTGCGCAGATTTACTCATGGAGTTGTTCTTTCCTCTGCAGGTGGTACCGGTGTCCAGAACTGCTGTTTGGGGCCCGCTGGTACAGCACAGGGGTGGACATGTGGGCAGTGGGCTGCATCCTGGCAGAGCTGCTCATCAGGGTGGGTAGTGCCTCTGTTCTCAAGGACTGGGGGCAGTGGTGTCACGAGCTGGGGTTTTTGTCTATATGTGTGTCAAACAACTAAACTGAGAACAGATGTAAGTGTATTTACCCCTTTTCAGAATGTAGCGTGTTCTTTCTCTGTTTACTATAAAATCCTATTTTACACACTCACATCATTCAGCTGCAATCAGACAAAGAAAAATAAACAGTTGTTAACAATGTAATTATTTAATTATACAAAACATTAATTGTTGTAGTTCAATTAATCTCTGGCGATTTCAATCGCACTACCAAAACAGACAAATCTCTGGCGATTTCAATCGCACTACCAAAACAGACAAATCTCTGGCGATTTCAATCGCACTACCAAAACAGACAAATCTCTGGCGATTTCAATCGCACTACCAAAACAGACAAATCTCTTTCCAAGTTCAGAACAATATAATAATAATAAAATGTGGTCTGTCACGTTTTGATTAGTCGTTACCGAATTAATGAGTGGCTATCAATTTATGGTGTGATTGTTCATCAGTCTCTATTTCTCATTGCGTCGGTGCCATGGACTTTTTTTTCTTCTCTTGACATTACACCTTACTCACGACCTTCCTGAAGGCGAATTGCAGTGGGTGTGCTGTCGTCCCCAATACATCCGTCGCTTTCCGCGGTGATGGTGTAAAGGAGGAGGACACTAAAGCCTCTGGCGACAGGTCCAGCACTGTTTTTCCATCACCGACGTTGCGACGCGTCCGCCGCAGTGATGTCTGGAGATGGGAGTGACTTTTGCTGAGGCTATTTCTCCAGCCTGGCAGCTGTACAAGACAGCTTTATCGATGAAGGCACGATGCAGCTCTTCATCTCAACGAGGTGCATTCCACCAAAGCACAATAGCCACTAATCTCGAATGCAAATGCAAATTTTATTACGTTGGCTAAATCAGCCTGACGTCACATGACGTTCCAATGCAAACAAACAGCACGTGGTCTGTCAAACTAAACCAGGCCACTCCAAGCATAAAAATCAATGTACAAATTATTTCAACAACAACCATTTTAATTCAACAAAATAATTAACTCTCCACTTGTCACAAGTGGCCAAGGTTGTCTTCAGGGTGGGAGGTAGAGGAGTCAGCTGGGTAGGTGGATATGGCAGAGGTGCTCATCAGGGTGTGTAGTGCCTGTGTTATCGAGGACTAGGGTGGGAGGTAAAGAGTGGGAGGTAAAGGGTGGGAGGTAAAGGGTGGGAGGTAGAGGAGTTATCTGGGTAGGTAGCAGAGCTGTCCTAGAAAGCAGTGGTCAGTGGTCAAGATGGTCATCAGGCTGGGTTGTAGAGGAGTCATCAGGCAAGGTGGATATGGCAGACAGCTAGTCAGAATGATAAGCAGTTCTCTTCCATGGAAGTTGCTGTGTCAGGAGTCGGCTTTTGCTTGATGGCAGTAGAATGGAAATGCTCAAGTGCAGCACGTCCTTGAATCTAGACAGACCGGGTGTCTGGAGCGTTCGTGCATAGGGGGCATGTCTTGTGTATGTTGCTGTGGCAGATATAGTTCTGTATTAGCTGACTGCCTGGGTGTCTGGACCGTTCGTGCATAGGGGGCACGTCTTGTGTATTTGCTGTGGCAGAATTAGTTCTGTATTAGCTGACTAAAGTGGGTTGTTTTTGTGTTTTTTTGTTTGGGGTGGGGGGTGGGGGGGTGTTGAGAAAGGGAATATGAATATGGAATGTGATAAGAATAGAGATAACTTTGTTTTGTAGATACTATTTTTCATAGGATAGACTGCAGTCACAATAGACTCGCTCTCTATGCATGTGAATGTGGATTGTTGTAAGGGAGGTTATGACGATGTTTAAACAAAGTTTGTGTGTAATGATTTGCATTGGTCCGCTGTCTGTACAAAGGGGGTATGGATTGCCTCCATGTGAACATCTGCAGAGCCTGCTCTCTGTGCAGGCACATTCATTCGTTCATTTATTCATTCATTCATTCATTCATTCATTCACTCATTCATTCATTCCAGGCACCGCTGTTCCAAGGAGACTCAGACCTTGATCAGCTGCTGAAGATTTTCCAAGTGATGGGCACGCCCACTCCACAAAACTGGCCAGTAGGTGTAGCTGTCTGTCTGGAATGGGATGGGATGGAATGGGATTGGATTGGATGGGATGGGATGGGATGGGATGAAATGGGATGGGGTGGAATGGAATGGGATTGGATGGGATGGGGTGGAATGAGATTTGGTGGAATGGAATGGGATCAGTGGGATGGGATGGGATGGGGTGGAATGGAACGGGGAATGATGGAATGGGATGGGATGGGATGGGGTGGAATGGGATGGGATGGGGTGGAATGGAATGGGATGGAATGGGATGGGGTGGAATGGGATTGGATGGGAAATGATGGAATAGGATGGGATGGAATGGGATGGGATGGGATGGGGTGGAATGGGATGGGATTGGATGGGAAATGATGGAATAGGATGGGATGGAATGGGATGGGATGAGATGGAATGGGATGGGATGGAATGGGATTGGATGGGAAATGATGGAATAGGATTGGATGGGATGGGGTGGAATGGGATGGGATGGGGTGGGATGAGATGGAATGGGATGGGATGGAATGGGATTGGATGGGAAGTGATGGAATAGGATTGGATGGGATGGGATGGGGTGGAATGGGATGGGATGGGGTGGATGGAATGGGATGGGTGGGATGGGATGGGATGGGGTGGGATGGGATGGGATGGGGTGGAATGGAATGGGATTGGGTGGGATGAGATGGGATGGGGTGGAATGGAATGGGATTGGATGGGATGAGATGGGATGGGGTGGGATGAGATGGGATGGGGTGGGATGAGATGGGATGGGGTGGAATGGAATGGGATTGGATGGGGTGGAATGGAATGGGATGGGGTGGGATGAGATGGGATGGGGTGGATGGAATGGAATGGAATGGGATTGGGTGGGATGAGATGGGATGGGGTGGAATGGAATGGGATTGGATGGGATGAGGGATGGGATGGGATGGGATGGGGTGGGATGAGATGGGATGGGGTGGAATGGGATTGGATGGGGTGGGATGGGATGGGGTGGGGTGGAATAGAATGGGATTGGATGGGATGGGATGGGGTGGGATGAGATGGGATGGGGTGGAATGGAATGGGATTGGATGGGATGGGGTTGAAGGCCTGTTTGCTCTGCTTGTTTTGTCTTTCTTTTTCGGACATGTTGGAAAAAGATTAACCAATGCTTTCAGTGTTATTACTATGTTCACAAACCTGTGCCTTTTCACCCTAGAACCTTCTTGCCATCTCTCTCTCTCTCTCGCTCTTGCTCTCTCTCTCTCTCTCTCTCTCTCTCTCTCTCTCTCTCTCTCTCTCTCTCTCTCTCTCTCTCTCTCTCTCTCTCTCTCTCCTCTCTCTCTCTCTGTCTCTCTCTCTCTCTCTCTCTCTCTCTCTCACCCCCCCCCCCCCCCCCCCCTCTCTCTCTCATGTTTGCCTCAATCTCTCTATTTTATATCTTTTCTTGTTATTTTTATTGGAATGAATTTGAATTTCATAGGTCAAACAATTCCTGTAACTCATGGACTTTCCTCCCCAACTCCTACTTGAGTATTGTTCATCTATATGCAGAGAACATGTTTCGTGATGACCTAACTTTAGTGACATATTTATTAAACAATGATGGTGTTAGAGCCTGACCCCTTTCCCATCAGCCCAGGACATGTAGTCAGTGTCAGTGTGGTTGTTGCAGCAAGTGCAGTCAGTGTCAGTGTGGTTGTTGCAGCAAGTGCAGTCAGTGTCAGTGTGGTTGTTGCAGCAAGTGCAGTCAGTGTCAGTGTGGTTGTTGCAGCAAGTGCAGTCAGTGTCAGTGTGGTTGTTGCAGCAAGTGCAGTCAGGGTGGTTGTTGCAGCAAGTGCAGTCAGTGTCAGTGTGGTTGTTGCAGCAAGTGCAGTCAGTGTCAGTGTGGTTGTTGCAGCAAGTGCAGTCAGTGTCAGTGTGGTTGTTGCAGCAAGTGCAGTCAGTGTCAGTGTGAGTGTTGCAGCAAGTGCAGTCAGTGTCAGTGTGGTTGTTGCAGCAAGTGCAGTCAGTGTCAGTGTGGTTGTTGCAGCAAGTGCAGTCAGTGTCAGTGTGGTTGTTGCAGCAAGTGCAGTCAGTGTCAGTGTGGTTGTTGCAGCAAGTGCAGTCAGTGTCAGTGTGGTTGTTGCAGCAAGTGCAGTCAGTGTCAGTGTGAGTGTCAGTGTGGTTGTTGCAGCAAGTGCAGTCAGTGTCAGTGTGGTTGTTGCAGCAAGTGCAGTCAGTGTGAGTGTGGTTGTTGCAGCAAGTGGCCAGCCTGCCGGACTACATAAAGTTCAATCCCATGGACAAGCAGCCGCTCAAGTCCATCTTCATCGCCGCCAGCAGCGACGTCCTGGAAGTGCTGGAGAGTATGCTGACCCTGAACCCTCTTGGACGCTGTGACGCTTCTCAGGTAGCGCTTCCTCTGTGAACTTGTCTGCTGCCACACCTTTGGCCTCCTGACTGACCTCAGCTGTTTTGCTTCTCTACTTAATGTATTTTCCTCTCCCACTCCCACTCCCTTTCCCCTGGTTCCCTTCTTCTTTCTATGCCCTCCGTATACACCTACTCCCTTTCTCTGCCCTCCGTATACACCTACTCCCTTTCTCTGCCCTCCGTATACACCTACTCCCTTTCTCTGCCCTCCGTATGCACCTACTCCCTTTCTCTGCCCTCCGTATACACCTACTCCCTTTCTCTGCCCTCCATATACACCTACTCCCTTTCTCTGCCCTCCGTATACACCTACTCCCTTTCTCTGCCCTCCGTATGCACCTACTCCCTTTCTCTGCCCTCCGTATACACCTACTCCCTTTCTCTGCCCTCCGTATACACCTACTCCCTTTCTCTGTCCTCCGTATACACCTACTCCCTTTCTCTGCCCTCCGTATACACCTACTCCCTTTCTCTGCCCTCCGTATACACCTACTCCCTTTCTCTGCCCTCCGTATACACCTACTCCCTTTCTCTGCCCTCCGTATACACCTACTCCCTTTCTCTGCCCTCCGTATACACCTACTCCCTTTCTCTGCCCTCCGTATACACCTACTCCCTTTCTCTGCCCTCCGTATACACCTACTCCCTTTCTCTGCCCTCCGTATACACCTACTCCCTTTCTCTGCCCTCCGTATACACCTACTCCCTTTCTCTGCCCTCCGTATACACCTACTCCCTTTCTCTGCCCTCCGTATACACCTACTCCCTTTCTCTGCCCTCCGTATACACCTACTCCCTTTCTCTGCCCTCCGTATACACCTACTCCCTTTCTCTGCCCTCCGTATACACCTACTCCCTTTCTCTGCCCTCCGTATACACCTACTCCCTTTCTCTGCCCTCCGTATACACCTACTCCCTTTCTCTGCCCTCCGTATACACCTACTCCCTTTCTCTGCCCTCCGTATACACCTACTCCCTTTCTCTGCCCTCCGTATACACCTACTCCCTTTCTCTGCCCTCCGTATACACCTACTCCCTTTCTCTGCCCTCCGTATACACCTACTCCCTTTCTCTGCCCTCCGTATACACCTACTCCCTTTCTCTGCCCTCCGTATACACCTACTCCCTTTCTCTGCCCTCCGTATACACCTACTCCCTTTCTCTGCCCTCCGTATACACCTACTCCCTTTCTCTGCCCTCCGTATACACCTACTCCCTTTCTCTGCCCTCCGTATACACCTACTCCCTTTCTCTGCCCTCCGTATACACCTACTCCCTTTCTCTGCCCTCCGTATACACCTACTCCCTTTCTCTGCCCTCCGTATACACCTACTCCCTTTCTCTGCCCTCCGTATACACCTACTCCCTTTCTCTGCCCTCCGTATACACCTACTCCCTTTCTCTGCCCTCCGTATACACCTACTCCCTTTCTCTGCCCTCCGTATACACCTACTCCCTTTCTCTGCCCTCCGTATACACCTACTCCCTTTCTCTGCCCTCCGTATACACCTACTCCCTTTCTCTGCCCTCCGTATACACCTACTCCCTTTCTCTGCCCTCCGTATACACCTACTCCCTTTCTCTGCCCTCCGTATACACCTACTCCCTTTCTCTGCCCTCCGTATACACCTACTCCCTTTCTCTGCCCTCCGTATACACCTACTCCCTTTCTCTGCCCTCCGTATACACCTACTCCCTTTCTCTGCCCTCCGTATACACCTACTCCCTTTCTCTGCCCTCCGTATACACCTACTCCCTTTCTCTGCCCTCCGTATACACCTACTCCCTTTCTCTGCCCTCCGTATACACCTACTCCCTTTCTCTGCCCTCCGTATACACCTACTCCCTTTCTCTGCCCTCCGTATACACCTACTCCCTTTCTCTGCCCTCCGTATACACCTACTCCCTTTCTCTGCCCTCCGTATACACCTACTCCCTTTCTCTGCCCTCCGTATACACCTACTCCCTTTCTCTGCCCTCCGTATACACCTACTCCCTTTCTCTGCCCTCCGTATACACCTACTCCCTTTCTCTGCCCTCCGTATACACCTACTCCCTGTCTCTGCCTTCCGTATACACCTACTCCCTTTCTCTGCCCTCCGTATGCACCTACTCCCTTTCTCTGCTCTCCATATACACCTACTCCTTTTCTCTGCCCTCCGTATACACCTACTCCCTTTCTCTGTCCTCCGTATACACCTACTCCCTTTCTCTGCCCTCCGTATACACCTACTCCCTTTCTCTGCCCTCCGTATACACCTACTCCTTTTCTCTGCCCTCCGTATACACCTACTCTCTTTCTCTGCCCTCCTTATACACCTACTCCCTTTCTCACCCTCTGTATACACCTACTCCCTTTCTCTGCCCTCCGTATACACCTACTCCTTTTCTCTGCCCTCCGTATACACCTACTCCCTTTCTCTGCCCTCCGTATACACCTACTCCCTTTCTCACCCTCTGTATACACCTACTCCCTTTCTCTGCCCTCCGTATACACCTACTCCCTTTCTCTGCCCTCCGTATACACCTACTCCCTTTCTCTGCCCTCCGTATACACCTACTCCCTTTCTCTGCCCTCCGTATACACCTACTCCCTTTCTCTGCCCTCCGTATACACCTACTCGCTTTCTCTGTCCTCCGTATACACCTACTCCCTTTCTCTGCCCTCCGTATGCACCTACTCCCTTTCTCTGCCCTCCGTATACACCTACTCCCTTTCTCTGCCCTCCGTATACACCTACTCCCTTTCTCTGCCCTCCGTATACACCTACTCCCTTTCTCTGTCCTCCGTATACACCTACTCCCTTTCTCTGCCCTCCGTATACATCTACTCCCTTTCTCTGCCCTCCGTATACACCTACTCCCTTTCTCTGTCCTCCGTACACACCTACTCCCTTTCTCTGCCCTCCGTATACACCTACTCCCTTTCTCTGCCCTCCGTATGCACCTACTCCCTTTCTCTGCTCTCCATGTACACCTACTCCTTTTCTCTGCCCTCCGTATACACCTACTCCCTTTCTCTGTCCTCCGTATACACCTACTCCCTTTCTCTGCCCTCCGTATACACCTACTCCCTTTCTCTGCCCTCCGTATACACCTACTCCTTTTCTCTGCCCTCCGTATACACCTACTCTCTTTCTCTGCCCTCCTTATACACCTACTCCCTTTCTCACCCTCTGTATACACCTACTCCCTTTCTCTGCCCTCCGTATACACCTACTCCTTTTCTCTGCCCTCCGTATACACCTACTCCCTTTCTCTGCCCTCCGTATACACCTACTCCCTTTCTCACCCTCTGTATACACCTACTCCCTTTCTCTGCCCTCCGTATACACCTACTCCCTTTCTCTGCCCTCCGTATACACCTACTCGCTTTCTCTGCCCTCCGTATACACCTACTCCCTTTCTCTGCCCTCCGTATACACCTACTCTCTTTCTCTGCCCTCCGTATACACCTACTCCCTTTCTCTGTCCTCCGTATACACCTACTCCCTTTCTCTGCCCTCCGTATGCACCTACTCCCTTTCTCTGCCCTCCGTATACACCTACTCCCTTTCTCTGCCCTCCGTATACACCTACTCCCTTTCTCTGCCCTCCGTATACACCTACTCCCTTTCTCTGTCCTCCGTATACACCTACTCCCTTTCTCTGCCCTCCGTATACATCTACTCCCTTTCTCTGCCCTCCGTATACACCTACTCCCTTTCTCTGGCCTCCGTACACACCTACTCCCTTTCTCTGCCCTCCGTATACACCTACTCCCTTTCTCTGCCCTCCGTATACACCTACTCCCTTTCTCTGCCCTCCGTATACACCTACTCCCTTTCTCTGCCCTCCGTATACACCTACTCCCTTTCTCTGCCCTCCGTATACACCTACTCCCTTTCTCTGCCCTCCGTACACACCTACTCGCTTTCTCTGCCCTCTGTATACACCTACTTCTTTTCTCTGTCCTCCGTATACACCTACTCCCTTTCTCTGCCCTCCGTATACACCTACTCCCTTTCTCTGCCCTCTGTATACACCTACTCCCTTTCTCTGTCCTCTGTATACACCTACTCCTTTTCTCTGCCCTCTGTCTCCTCAGAGTTCATCAGTAGGTAAGTTTCTTACTTGAAATGCCTCTGCCCACCCAGGAGTAAGAAGGGGTACCTGCACGGGCAGAGAAGGGACACCGGAGTGTGATCGGCTTTGTCACAGCTATGGGCACGCACGAGGTTTGAATACTCCCCAGGGAGTGGAGATGTTTTTACCTGACTGTCCTTGCATCTGTGAGCACGCGTGTATGTGTGTGTGTGTGTGTGTGTGTGTGTGTGTGTGTGTGTGTTTGTGTCTGTGGTGTGCCTGTCATGTGCCAAGTGATGTGTTGTGTGCCAAGTGCTGTGTTGAATGCCAAGTGCTGTGTTGTGTGCCAAGGGCTGTGTTGTGTGCCAAGTGCTGTGTTGTGTGCCAAATGCTGTGCTGTGTGCCAAGTGCTGTGTTTATGCCAAGTGCTGTGTTGTGTGCCAAGTGCTGTGTTGTATGCGAAGTGCTGTGTTGTGTGCCAATTGCTGTGTTATGTGCCAAGTGTTGAGTGCCAAGTGCTGTGTTGTGTGCCAAATGCTGTGTCGTGTGTCAAGTGATGTGTTGAGTGCCAAGTGCTGTGTTGTGTGCCAAGTGCTGAGTGCCAAGTGCTGTGTTGTGTGCCAAGTGTTGTGTGCCAAGTGCTGTGTTGTATGCCAAGTGCTGTGTTGAGTGCCAAGTGCTGTGTTGTGTGCCAAGTGCTGTGTTGTATGCCAAGTGTTGTGTCGTGTGCCAAGTGCTGTGTTGAGTGCCAAGTGCTGTGTTGAGTGCCAAGTGCTGTGTTGTGTGCCAAGTGTTGAGTGCCAAGTGCTGTATTGTGTGCCAAGTGCTGTGTTGTGTGCCAAGTGTTGAGTGCCAAGTGCTGTGCTGTGTGCCAAATGCTGTGTTGTTTGCCAAGTGCTGTGTTGTTTGCCAAGTGCTGTGTTGTGTGCCAAGTGTTGAGTGCCAAGTGCTGTATTGTGTGCCAAGTGCTGTGTTGTATGCCAAGTGCTGTGCTGTGTGCCAAATGCTGTGTTGTGTGCCAAGTGCTGTGTTGTTGACTCACATGCGAAGCAAAAGTGAGTCTATGTACTGAGCCGTGTCGTCCGTCCGTCCGTCCGTCCGTCCGTCCGGGTGGGCGGGCGTCCGTAAAAAACTTAAACGTTGGATTTTTCTCGGAGACTATTAAGTCTATCAACACCAAATGTGGCATGATGGTGTATGATGACAAGGCCTCAAAAAACATACATAGTGACTTGACCTTGCTTCAAGGTCAAGGTCACAGGAGCCATAAATGTGGTCTCAAAAACAGTCAATTTTCACATTTTCCCAATTTTCTCCCACGTTATTGAGAATGGCGACCTTAGCTACAAGTGGTATATAGGTCAAAGCAAGCCCTATCTTTTGATACCAGTTTGGTTGACCTTGCTTCAAGGTCAAGGTCACAGGAGCTCTTCAAAGTTGGATTGTATACATATTTTGAAGTGACCTTGACCCTGAACTATGGAAGATAACTGTTTCAAACTTAATAATTATGTGGGGCACATGTTATACTTTCATCATGAGACACATTTGGTCACATATCATCAAGGTCAAGGTCACTTTGACCCTTATGAAATGTGACCAAAATGGGGTAGTGAACCACTAAAAGTGACTATATCTCATGGTAGAAAGTGCCAATAAGCACCATTGTGCTTCCTATGTCTTGAATTAACAGCTTTGTGTTGCATGACCTTGGATGACCTTGACCTTGGGACAAGGTCACATGTATTTTGGTAGGAAAAATGTGTAAAGCATTTCTTTGTGTATGATGTCATTGGTAGGTTTAGTTGTTTGACCTTGACCTTGAAGGTCACCTGAAGGTCAAGGTCATATAAAGGCCAAGGTCAAGCATGTGAGTCGTATGGGCTTTGCCCTTCTTGTTTGCCAAGTGCTGTGTTGTGTGCCAAGTGTTGAGTGCCAAGTGCTGTGCTGTGTGCCAAATGCTGTGTTGTTTGCCAAGTGCTGTGTTGTTTGCCAAATGCTGTGTTGTGTGCCAAATGCTGTGTTGTTTGCCAAGTGCTGTGTTGTTTGCCAAGTGCTGTGTTGTTTGCCAAGTGCTGTGTTGAGTGCCAAGTGCTGTGTTGTGTGCCAAGTGTTGAGTGCCAAGTGCTGTGTTGTGTGCCAAGTGCTGTGTTGAGTGCCAAGTGCTGTATTGAGTGCCAAGTGCTGTGTTGTGTGCCAAGTGTTGAGTGCCAAGTGCTGTGTTGTGTGCCAAATGCTGTGTCATGTGCCAAGTGCTGTGTTGAGTGCCAAGTGCTGTGTTGTGTGCCAAGTGTTGAGTGCCAAGTGCTGTGTTGTGTGCCAAGTGTTGAGTGAAAAGTGTTGTGTGCCAAGTGCTGTGTTGTGTGCCAAGTGCTGTGTTGTGTGCCAAGTGTTGTGTGTCAAGTGTTGAGTGCCAGGTGCTGTGTTGTGCGCCAAGTGTTGAGTGCCAAGTGCTGTGTTGAGTGCCAAGTGTTGAGTGCCAAGGGTTGAGTGCCAGGTGCTGTGTTGTGTGCCAAGTGTTGAGTGCCAAGTGCTGTGTTTTGTGGCAAGTGCTGTGTTGTGTGCCAAGTGTTGTGTGTCAAGTGTTGAGTGCCAGGTGCTGTGTTGTGTGCCAAGTGTTGAGTGCCAATGCTGTGCTGTGTGCCAAGTGTAGAGTGCCAAGTGCTGTGTTGTGTGCCAAGTGTTGAGTGCCAAGTGTTGAGTGCCAAGTGCTGTGTTGTGTGCCAAGTGTTGAGTGCCAAGTGTTGTGTGCCACGTGCTGTGTTGTGTGCGAAGTGATGTAAGCCAAGTGTTGAGTGCCAAGTGCTGTGTTGAGTGCCAAGTGCTGAGTTGTTTGCCAAGTGCTGTGTTGTGTGCCAAGTGCTGTGTTGTGTGCCAAGGGCTGTGTTGTGTGCCAAGTGCTGTGTTGTGTGCCAAGTGCTGTGTTGTGTGCCAAGTGTTGAGTGCCAAGTGTTGTGTTGTGTGCCAAGTGCTGTGTTGTTTGCCAAGTGCTGTGTTGAGTGCCAAGTGCTGTGTTGTGTGCCAAGTGTTGAGTGCCACGTGCTGTATTGTGTGCCAAGTGCTGTGTTGTGTGCCAAATGCTGTATTGAGTGCCAAGTGCTGTGTTGTTTGCCAAGTGCTGTGTTGTGTGCCAAGTGCTGTGTTGTGTGCCAAGTGTTTAGTGCCAAGTGCTGTGTTGTGTGCCAAGTGTTGTGTGCCAAGTGCTATGTTGTTTGCCAAGTGCTGTGTTGAGTGCCAAGTGCTGTGTTGTGTGACAAGTGTTGTGTGCCAAGTGTTGTTTGCCAAGTGCTGTGTTGTTTGCCAAGTGCTGTGTTGAGTGCCAAGTGCTGTGTTGTGTGCCAAGTGCTGAGTGCCAAGTGTTGTTTGCCAAGTGCTGTATTGAGTGCCAAGTGCTGTGTTGTTTGCCAAGTGCTGTGTTGAGTGCCAAGTGCTGTGTTGTGTGCCAAGTGCTGAGTGCCAAGTGCTGTGTTGTTTGCCAAGTGTTGTGTGCCAGGTGTAGAGTGCCAAGTGCTGTGTTGTGTGCTAAGTGTTGAGTGCCAAGGGTTGAGTGCCAAGTGCTGTGTTGTGTGCCAAGTGTTGAGTGCCAAGAGCTGTGTTGTGTGCCAAGTTATGTGTTGAGTGCCAAGTGCTGTGTTGTTTGCCAAGTGTTGATTGCCAAGTGCTGTATTGTGTGCCAAGTGCTGTGTTTGCCAAGTGTCGTGTGCCAAGTGTTGAGTACCAAGTGGTGTATTGTGTGTCAAATGTTGTGTGCCAAGTGTTGAGTGCCAAGTGCTGTGTTGTGTGCCAAGTGCTGTGTTGTGTGCCAAGGGCTGTGTTGTGTGCCAAGTGTTGAGTGTCAAGTGCTGTGTTGTATGCCAAGTGTTGAGTGACAAGTGCTGTGTTGTGTGCCAAGTGTTGAGTGCCAAGTGCTGTGTTGAGTGCCAAGTGCTGTGTTGTATGCCAAGTGTTGAGTGCCAAGTGCTGTGTTGTGTGCCAAGTGTTGATTGCCAAGTGCTGTATTGTGTTCCAAGTGTTGAGTGCCAAGTGCTGTGTTGTATGCCAAGTGTTGAGTGCCAAGTGCTGTGTTGTGTGCCAAGTGTTGCGTGCCAAGTGTTGAGTTCCAAGTGTTGTGCTGTGTGCCAAGTGTTGAGTGCCAAGTGCTGTGTGGTTTGCCAAGCGTTGAGTGTCAAGTGCTGTGTTGTATGCCAAGTGTTGAGTGACAATTGCTGTGTTCTGTGCCAAGTGTTGAGTGTCAAGTGCTGTGTTGAGTGCCAAGTGCTGTGTTGTATGCCAAGTGTTGAGTGACAAGGGCTGTGTTGTGTGCCAAGTGTTGAGTGCCAAGTGCTGTGTTGAGTGTCAAGTGCTGTGTTGTATGCCAAATGTTGTGTGCCAAGTGTTGTGTGCCAAGTGTTGAGTGCCAAGTGCTGTGTTGTGTGCCAAGTGTTGAGTGCCAAGTGTTGTGTGCCAAGTGTTGAGTGCCAAGTGCTGTGTTGTGTGCCAAGTGTTGAGTGCCATGTGCTGTGTTGAGTGCCAAGTGCTGTGTTGTGTGCCAAGTGTTGAGTGCCAAGTGCTGTGTTGTATGCCAAATGTTGTGTGCCAAGTGTTGTGTGCCAAGCGTTGAGTGCCAAGTGCTGTGTTGTGTGCCAAGTGTTGAGTGCCAAGTGTTGTGTGCCAAGTGTTGAGTGCCAAGTGCTGTGTTGTGTGCCAAGTGTTGAGTGCCATGTGCTGTGTTGAGTGCCAAGTGCTGTGTTGTGTGCCAAGTGTTGAGTGCCAAGTGCTGTGTGGTTTGCCAAGCGTTGCGTGCCAAGTGCTGTGTGGTTTGCCAAGCGTTGAGTGCCAAGTGCTGTGTGGTTTGCCAAGTGTTGTGTTGAGTGCCAAGTGCTGTGTTGTTTGCCAAGTGTTGTGTGCCAAGTGTTGTGTGCCAAGTGCTGCGTTGTGTGCCAAGTGTTGTGTGCCAAGTGTTGAGTGCCAAGTGCTGTGTTGTGTGCCAGGCTTTGAGTGCCATGTGCTGTGTTGTTTGCCAAGTGTTGTGTGCCAAGTGTTGAGTGCCAAGTGCTGTGTTGTGTGCCAAGTGCTGAGTTCCAAGTGCTGTGTTGTGTGCCAAGTGTTGTGTGCCACGTGCTGAGTGCCAAGTGCTGAGTTCCAAGTGTTGAGTGCCAAGTGCTGTGTGCCAAGTGTTGTGTGCCAAGTGTTGAGTGCCAAGTGCTGTGTTGTTTGCCAAGTGCTGAGTGCCAAGTGTTGTGTGCCAAGTGTTGAGTGCCAAGTGCTGTGTTGTGTGCCAAGTGCTGAGTTCCAAGTGCTGTGTTGTGTGCCAAGTGCTGTGTTGTGTGCCAAGTGATGTGTTGTGTGCCAAGTGCTGAGATCCAAGTGCTGTGTTGTGTGCCAAGTGATGTGTTGTGTGCCAAGTGCTGAGATCCAAGTGCTGTGTTGTGTGCCAAGTGCTGAGTGCCAAGT
>JAWQFJ010002689.1:21696-49214 GCA_034096865.1 Theodoxus fluviatilis | reverse complement strand
AGAGAGAGAGAGAGAGAGAGAGAGAGAGAGGAGGGGGGGGGGGGGGGGGGGCAGTGGTGGTGATCAATGTAAGGTACGTCCAACCCTAAACGAGGTGAAAGTTCACTTCAATCTCACCATGAAAACTATTTCTTCCATTTCATCACTGGCAGGCCAATAGGCAGCATTATTTCTCCACAAAGGCTAGGATTCCCTGAATCTCCACAGGAGGCAAGGCTCTGCACTGACTCCCCACTGAGAATACTATTTACCAATTATGCAGGCATATCTTCTTATCCCATCATCATAGCAAGCTCAAGGCGGATCTCCACATCTTGAATCACTGGGGCCAAACCCCTTTGCCTTCAGTTCCACTTGGGGGAGAAAGGTGGTTTCAGTCATGCATTAAGTAGCCAGGCCTAGCAGGCAAGAAGCAGCAGATCCAGCCTCCACTCTTTTCTTTGGTACTGCACTCTGTTTCTCCCCAAAACCTGCTCCATGGCAGGAAAATTTGGTTTCCATTAAGGCAATCATCCAATTGTCCAGTCCGGAAAAGCCCAAGCCACACTGGCATGGGCAAGCCTGCCACCAGGTAGCCAGGAGGTTGTCCAGTCGGGAAAAGCCCAAGCCACACTGGCATGGGCAAGCCTGCCACCAGGTAGCCAGGAGGTTGTCCAGTCCGGAAAAGCCCAAGCCACACTGGCATGGGCAAGCCTGCCACCAGGTAGCCAGGAGGGAGGGGAAAGAGCTTGGATGTCAAAGGGAAACAAACGGGGAATTTTCATTTACCATGTTTTTGGTGCTAACACCATCTGGTGTGTGAGGCATAGAAAACGATGGCATTCTTTAAACAGCACTTAAAATGTAAATATATTTATAATTAAGGATACTTTCGATTATCAGCGACTTCATATGCAAGAGCAGACATTTCTCTTTCCCATTTTACAGAAAAATTTACATGAACTCTTGCATAGGAAAACTCTGTTTATTTCATAGCAAAAGATGAGCAGGTCCTTCAAAATTACAATGACATTCATTTATCACTCAAATTTGTATTTCTTAACCTCATGACTTGAATATAAGCAAAATTAAGCTATTTCCCTTGTGTATGTTCCTTTGCAAATTCCTCTGGAGGTAAGCCTATATTTCTTTTCAAGCAAGAAGAGAAACAGATGCCCTTCTTCATCAATGCCGGCATGTTCAAAAAGTTCAGCTTGATAAGTTACAACATTCACACACTAAACCAAGCTAAACATGAGGCAAATGGCTGCAGTGAACCAGACAGGCAGCCAGCCAGAGGTGCCAACCAACACAATGCATGTAGCTGACTGCAGATCAGCTTCCTGACTCCTGGAGATTGCACAGAGCCCCAGCTAGACACCCTGTCTGATAGCAAGGCAAAGACAGATTGCAGAGCTGAGGGTGTTCAACCTGCTGGTTTCAACAGAGCAGTCTGCAAGTCTGCACTGAAGGCAACTGTGCAGTTCTGCAGGAGTGGGTGCAAGACTGAGTGTTTACAGCAACGTCTGTGGTGATAACAGAGGTTTCCAACAGACCCCAAGCCCCAGAGGGAACACCACAAATGTCCTTGTGATACAGAATCAACCTCCAGGGTTAGAACTAAACTACGCCATCATCTAGGCCATATGCGCCTGCAAATGCACATCTGCAGTGTTGACATCATCCCACCCATTTAAAGTGGGACCTTTGAGCAAGGCAGCCACATTGGTAACATTTCTCTAGTTGATACCAGAATGGTGAGCTTCTAAAAGTACCTTAGTTTCAACAAGCAGCATGTGCCTAATTAACCATTTCTTTCATCTAAATTCATCTCAATTGCAACTACAAAAACATTGCCAGCCTTAGGTGTATACTACGCCCCCCACTCCCCACAAAAAAATAAGTGGTTACAGTAACCCATCTGACCTTTTTTTCTGCCAATCCTAAACATTTCTGCCAACAATGCAAACAGGAAAAAAGACAAAAAAAGGAATAAACAGCAAACGATGGACTGGCGCTGTTCTATTTCCCTGCCCTATGAGCACTCTCGAGGAATCCACCATAAGTATTTTAGATGTTCTAAGAAGAAAATGTTCAGACCGACCTACCAACCCTACATTTGTATGCCTTGTTACCTTATCCACAACTTGTTATGGGGGAGTCTAATGACAGAAGTGTCAACGCAGCCAAGAACCATGCATAATGCTTTTCAGAAAGGCAAAGTCACAGAGGGAAAAGGAAAGCTGAGATCTTCTTACATCCAACCTAGAGTAGCCTTCACACTGTGTGCACAACTTGTTAATTAACTAAATACAGGTCAGCTTCAGAAATAGCAACAATTCTTTTCTATTCAAGACAGCAATAGGAGAGGCTGCTTTGTGGAAATGGGGCCAGTGAGATCACTCAAGGGCGAAAGACAATGGACCAAAGAACCAAAGAAAGAGAGACAGACAGACAGACAGACACAGAGAGAGAGAGAGAGAGAGAGAGAGAGAGAGAGAGAGAGAGAGAGAGAGAGAGAGAGAGAGAGAGAGAGAGAGAGAGAGAGAGAGAGAGAGAGAGAGAGAGAGAGAGAGGAGTAAGTGGTGTGCCCATGTCATAGTCATCCTGCCTGAACAACAGTGACTCATGTGCATGACTAATCACAAATGAAACAAACTCTGGAAAGCTGTTGAAAGGGTGGCGATGACAGGGAGTGATCTCAAGGGCGTGATATCACCCTACACTTCAAGCTAGGAAGTTGACAGTAGAAGGAAACAAATTTCCACAACAGGGATAAAGACCCTTCAATGTGTGGAAATTTCATGATTTGGAGTGTAAAAAAGCCGTGAAACACTGCCCACCATGCATCCAAGTGTTTGTACATGTATTACCCATCTTTCTAGAAAGACAAAACATAATCCTTGTCAACATTGTCAAACTCATTCATAAATTTCAAACATAAATTTCAAAAGGAGCCTTTTCATAGAGTCCATCACCTGGGAACATTGTGTCATCTGTGATTGATGGTACTCCCAGACAACTACATTTCTTTCTTCCAACTACCTGAAGACAATGACCATGACGAAGAAAATGGACATTTGCCCAAACTGAGCTACAGAATGCAAGAGAGGAGTGGTGGTGCTGTGAAGGACAGAGCTATGGAGGAGTACATGCTGGCAAGGAGTGGGGTGGGGTGGGGTGGGGTGGGGGTGGGGGTGGGGTGGGTGCAGGGAACTGGAGGTGGGTGTATGAGATTCACAGAGATGTGCTTATGGAGGCCTATGGAAGAAGGGACTGCAATTAGTGCCTGCCCCCTTCCCTCTCCTCCTCATTAGGGCCAACAGAGAGGCATTAATCAGACAGCCACCCAGGCCCAGCATGCCCTAGGACTCAGACTTGGCCCAGGGTGACTCCTTCAAGTGTGTAGAGGCAGGGCTGAGATGTGTACCAACATGCCCTCAAGGTCAACTTCATGGGTTTGCTAGTCAGATGAATGCAGACTGGAGGTGAGCAGAAACTGTTAGAAGAGGCATGAATATAGCTTGAAGGGCAAGGCAGCAGTAGGTGTTAGCAGTGTTAGGCATACAAATGATACATTGTGTCTTTGGTTTAAATAAAACTATTAAAAGATGTGAAATGAGTCGGTAGACCAAAAAATATCATTTAGGGGGGAAACAACATAAAAAAGTCTCACATGCAGGTTCAAAGACATGAAGAGATGCAGAATCATTTCCATTTTTTTCAAATTCGGCAACAATTTCAATGCTCTTTCAAGTATAGTGGTACTTTGAAATATGCAGTATATTTCTTTATCATGTTTATCATTATATGATTATGGTCTCTTTCTTGATAACAAACAATTCACATATTCATAAAGCAACTATTTTCTCCAACAGCCATAGACCATTCTCAGTTAAAACGCATTGCAGTCACCAAACCATTGCCAACATACTCCCAGGATCACCCAGCTGTGCTAGCTGGAGATCGGGGTAGATACCACACAACATTCCTAAACTGCTCAGAAAGTCCCCCTAACTCTCTTATTTTTAAGAAGGGACTTAAATTAAAACATATCTCTTTAATGGCTGACTCTTTTTTTTGCGCGCGCATTGAGCATGCCCGTAGCCGTGAAGTTTTGCGTGTTACAAGAACCCACATATACATTCATACCCATGATACTTCTTGACCTAAAACGACCTGGCAGATTGTAAAGTGTCCTTGAGAAGGTGCTTATCTGGGGACCTCTTCCACATACAGTAGGACCAAATCCAGACACAACACAACCCATCCTTTCCCCAACCTTCCATTACAACCCCCACCCAATCTCTCCACTTCCCTCTCCAAAACAAGGCAGTGCCTCCTGTGAGAAATGAGCTCCTATCCTTTTAACACCTCATCCCCACATTCCAACATAAGGGATGCAAAATGGAAAATAGTCTCTCTCTCTCTCTCTCTCTCTCTCTCTCTCTTCTCTCTCTCTCTCTCTTCTCTCTCTCTCTCTCAATCTCTCTCTCTCTCTCTCTCTCTCTCTCTCTCTCTCTCTCTCTCTCTCTCTCTCCTTTGCATCAACCCAACAACACATCCTGTCAGACCAACCCAACCCATTTTTCACACAGATCCCATGGGGGCTAGCACCTGATCCAACAGAGGCATGAGTGTGCCTGTGCTTCATTTGTGTACACCCATGCTGCTGGACAATGGAGAGAATGGCTTGCCCTGTCTGACAGGAGTGGGGACAACACAGGAAAAGGAAGGCACTTACAGAGAGGGAAAGGAAGGCAGGGATGCCAAGGTGATAAGGCAGCCCCCTCCACCCATAACACAAGGGCCCCCTCTTTCTGCCTTTCTTGCTTTGCTGACTCACTCTGGGGTTCCAAAAATGAATGGAGAGAGAGAGAGAGAGAGAGAGAGAGAGAGAGAGAGAGAGAGAGAGAGAGAGAGAGAGAGAGCATGCATGCCACAGCCATAGTACACACATCATTTGCTTCACATGCCACAAATCCCTGATGCCCCACAGACAATGTGTTTCAATGAAGGCAAAGAAGAGATGAGCCATTCTTTCTGACTAGTTATACAGAGGCAGACATGTGCACAACGTCAACCATAAGGCAATGTTCTTACTGACGACACAACCACTTTTTCAACCAATACAGCTTCATGCTGCAGCCTAGAAGAGGGGAAAGCAACAATGACCTCGACCTCTCACAATGCATGAAGATTCCACTATGGGAAATGAAAACAAATGCAATACAAGGCAGTGTGTCATCTCCTGGAGTGCTGCAGTTGACCCCTAGGTCATTCACAGGAGGTAACATGAACCTGTGCTCCAGTGCATGCCTCAGTGTGTATTCATCTCTGTGTGCTTGAACTTACATCTCAAATAATCCACTGTTGAGTCTGCATCAAGTCATGCACCCAGCAGTCCCAGCACATACATGCGCAGGAGAGATTCATAAGTGTGCACACATCAAGCTTACAACTCCTCTCATCTTCTACAGGCAGCCCTCCATCCCTGTAATAAGGCAACAGAGATGCCAGGGAAAGACACAAAACATCCAAAACAGTTCAAGCATCTCTGAGAACTGCCTGCCTCGCTTGTTACATGTACATGCTACAGCTGGATGCAGGGCAACCAGGCAGAGGCTGGGAGGCAGGGCAGGCAGGCAGGCTGTGGCTGTGTGAAGGTAAGCAACCAGTATAGTGGTTATGCATGAGTTGAAATGGCAACAGATGTGCCAAGGCCTCAATTATATACCACAGAGGGAGTGAAAAACATGTGGTCTATTCTACTTTGAAGTTTCCTGGCTGCTTAGGCCCACACCAGATGCTAAATTCTCAATGAAAATGTATTCATCCTAATTATTCCCTCTTCTTGAAAACAAAGCAACCCCCCCAAAAAAAAAGGGCAAAGCCCATACGACTCACATGCTTGACCTTGACCTTTATATGACCTTGACCTTCAGGTGACCTTCAAGGTCAAGGTCAAACAACTAAACCTACCAATGACATCATACACAAAGAAATGCTTTACACATTTTTCCTACCAAAATACATGTGACCTTGACCCAAGGTCAAGGTCATCCAAGGTCATGCAACACAAAGCTGTTAATTCAAGACATAGGAAGCACAATGGTGCTTATTGGCACTTTCTACCATGAGATATAGTCACTTTTAGTGGTTCACTACCCCATTTTGGTCACATTTCATAAGGGTCAAAGTGACCTTGACCTTGATGATATGTGAACAAATGTGTCTCATGATATAAGTATAACATGTGCCCCACATAATTATTAAGTTTAAAACAGTTATCTTCCATAGTTCAGGGTCAAGGTCACTTCAAAATATGTATACAATCCAACTTTGAAGAGGTCCTGTGACCTTGACCTTGAAGCAAGGTCAACCAAACTGGTATCAAAAGATAGGGCTTGCTTTGACCTATATACCACTTGTAGCTAAGGTCGCCATTCTCAATAACGTGGGAGAAAATTGGGAAAATGTGAAAAATTACTGTTTTTGAGACCACATTTATGGCTCCTGTGACCTTGACCTTGAAGCAAGGTCAAGTCACTATGTATGTTTTTTGAGGCCTTGTCATCATACACCATCATGCCACATTTGGTGTTGATAGACTTAATAGTCTCCGAGAAAAATCCAACGTTTAAGTTTTTTACGTCTCAGTACATAGACTCACTTTTGCTTCGCATGTGAGTCAAAAAGGAGGCCGGTGTTGGACTCGTATTGAAACAAAAGAAGTAGGGAGACTCTTGTCCAACTTTACAAATTTAATACAGAGCTTTCGGGGCCAAGTAGGCTCCTTCCTCAGTGCAGTGAAGTTTGGAAGAGTTATCTTCCTTAGTTCAGGGTCAAGGTCACTTCAAAATATGTATACAATCCAACTTTAAAGAGCTCCTGTGGCCTTGACCTTGAAGCAAGGTCAAGTCACTATGTATGTTTTTTGACGCCTTGTCATCCTACACCATCATGCCAAATTGGGTGTTGATAGACTTAATAGTCTCCGAGAAAAATCCAACGTTAAAGTTTTTTACGGATTAGAGGACGGACGACACGGGTGAGTACATAAGACTCACTTTTGCTTAGCATGTGAGTCAAAAAGCCCTTCTCACCACACAAAATGTAAGCAACAAGGATGAGCACCAGAAAAGAAACTGAGAGCAGCTTGTCCATCATACCAGGACACACAGGCTGCAGGGATCCCGTTCTTGCTACAGATGCACACATGCGTATGCTTTAGTGATCCAAGCTGCAGAATGCAGGCGAGCCAAAGCAAACCAGCAACACAGGCAGCATGCGCCCCCATTCAGTCAGCTGAGTGTGTGCCTGTGTGCTACATGTACCCGCATGCTGTGTGCCACTCAAGCCTCTATGAATTATTACAGAGAGAGAGAGAGAGAGAGAGAGAGAGAGAGAGAGAGAGAGAGAGAGAGAGAGAGAGAGAAAGACAGACAGAGAGAGAAAGACAGAGAGAGAGGCAGAGACAAACAGATGGACAGACTTGTAAGCATTCACACACAAAGATACAGAGATTTAAATGTGCACGCACATTTGGTATGCCGCCCCCCCACCCCCACCCCACCCCCCAAATCAATGTTCTTCAGCAAAGACATGTCTGCTCAAGAGGAGCAAGCAGTGAGTGTAGGTGAGACACAGAAGGCAAAGCAAGGTCTGGGTAGTGCTCTCAAACAGCAGGGCGTTCTGGCAGAATATCAGCAACAGTGACAGCCCTCTGATGAGAAGCATGGCAGCCCTTCACAGGGAGCTTGGTGTGTGTTCCAGAGAAGGGAAGAGAGAGAGAGAGAGAGAGAGAGAGAGAGAGAGAGAGAGAGAGAGAGAGAGAGAGAGAGAGAGAGAGAGAGAGAGAGAGAGAGAGAGAGAGAGAGAGAGAGAGAGAGAGAGAGAGAGAGAGAGAGAGATAGAGAGAGAAAGAGAGAGAGAGAGAGAGAGAGAGAGATAGAGAGAGAGATAGAGAGAGAGAGAGGGAGAGAGAGAGAGGGGGGCGGGGGAGGAGGAGGGAGAGAGGGGTGGGGGTGGGGTGGGAAGCCCCGATTCTGGATTTGCCACTTCATACAACACCCTCTCACTTCAATAACTGTAGAAGGATGCGAAAATGAAACAGGAATAATTTTTCACCAGAGTAAGCCTCTTACGACCTTAAGAGGGGCACTTGAGATTGTTCCGCTACTATTTACATGGTCCAACTTTAGCGATCACCACCCAGAGTTATTCATGTAGAAGAGTCATACAGGTCTTGAGGAATCAGACTTTGCCACCCAATGAGTCAATAACATGATGGAACAGAATGATAAAGCCACTGGGTATTTCCATGTATGTGGCTGTCTTGTTATTAGTCACTCACTAGCACGGTAAATCCTACAAACACCAGGAAACCCTTGACAACTCATCTTCCTGTGTTCAGTTTCACTAGCTGACAAGTGCATAACACTGTGGAAAACTGCCCATACATAGAGGAACACATTAAACACAGTGCACGAGAAACTGATGAGAACACACACACATACATGCACACACACACACATACATGCACACACACACATACATGCACACACACACACATACATGCATGGTAACATGGCTTTAACTCTCTTTTTTTTAAGGGTCAGTCGGTCTGAACTTTTTGGGGGGAGTTTTGCTTTATGTTTTAGAAGCAGCCAGATTGATAGAAAAATCAAGTTTCTCATTATCTGAAAACCTTTTAAAAATGTAAATAATGGATTCCCCTAGTGCGTGTAGGGCAGAAAAGATGGGACAGCATGCGGCTTGTTGTTTACCGTCAATTTCTTTTTTCCTCCATGATAGAAGAAGTTAAAGGTCGACAGGAAAAATCCATCCCAAAAAACATCAGTAGGGTTTCCATAACTACAACGTTTGATGTCCTATTTTTTTAGCCTTAGGGGAAAAGGTTGCAAGGGAAAGCATGGTTTGGCACAGCTTGGACCATCAGCAGACATGGAAGCTCATCCTGCATCAGTATCCATACTACGGGATTAAAAATCATTGGGCCAGATGACGTATAAAACGGTTGTACACGTTCATACAGGAAAATAGACCTTTGTACACTACTTCTTCCTACAGTAAATCCCTTGCAACCCTTGGTACAGATGACTCAACCTAGCTTCCATTGCCAATGCCGAGCCATGAGACAGCTTGGCATCATCTTCACTGACAGATATTGATTTTTCCTTGCTGGAGCAGTGGCATGACGCAATCACGATTAAGTTTGCATGGACATGGATAGAAACCTTGCTCCAGTGTTCATTTAGCCTTAAGCGTACATGCTATCAAAGTCTGAATTTCAGGCGCAAACTTAAAATCCAAAGTGACTGATGGGGCTGAAATACTCCCAAAGACTTTTCTCCCAAAACGGAGGCTAGGAACGTTTGCTACTTCATCAATCAAGAACCACTGACATGCAGCAGGGGCTCTCAGCCAGTCAATTCAGGCTTGGCAGCATGACCCTGCAGTGGAAGGCCGTTCAAGATCCCTGGCAATGACATCACACAACCTTTGGGCCAGTCCTAGCTCACACTGTCAAGGCAGACAGCAACCCCAAGGCCTGGGATCCAGATCAATACAGTGACAGGCACAGGGCGATTAGAGGAATTCCAGTCTCCTGCCGCTCAGCAATAATAGGACAAAGATGAAAGCAATTCCTGCTGAAAAATGACGCCAGTCAGGCCAGGCACTGGTAATAATGGGAGCATTGCCCCTGTATCCTAGAGAGGAAAGGCTTTTCACCACTAGCAATGCAGAGGACTCCACAGCATTTCGCCACCCCCCCCACCCACCCCCACTTCATCCCCCTACTACTGCCTCCCTCATCAGAGCTTACCAAATTTATACATCACTTATTCATCTCACCCCAAAATATTCACTCCCATTTTGCCTCCAATCTCAGGACTGGAAAAACTGTTGCCACAGGGCCATTAGGCCTGAATAATACCCCCATTGTCCCCTCTTTGCCCTTATTCCATCACGGAGACCATGCAAAATCAGCTGCACCTTCTCATACTCTGGTAGTTATTCCCCCTGGTCTTCTCCACTCAGCAGATTTGACTGCATCAATCCACCCCCCTCCTCTCTCTCTCAAAACAATGGGACCTAATCATTTCAGCAGGCTTCATTTCATTTAATCCTATATAATTCTAACAAACAAACTTTATTTATTCATCCCATCTCCATGCACTCTCATGAGTATATATGGCTTCATTTTACAGTAACCTTTCTCTTTTTTTACAGAATTTTCCCCCCATAGTTTACATTTGTGAGGAATGAAAGCCACAGCAAATCTTTAATTTCATCTCCTCCATTTCACTGACACAATACAAACACACAACCCAAGCAAACATACTTAAACGCTGTGTTTCTTTAATTCAGCTGCAAGTGCCAGATTAAATTTCTTTGACAAACGAATAATTCAATTTTCCCTAGCCGCCTTTATTTTCCCATGATCGGGCACACTTTTCACCTCATTGATCTCTCTTGCAGTAAGCGGGTGATGGAGGGGGAAAATAGCACTCAACCTTCCAAACTGCATTACAAGTTTAGTCCAAAATTTGCAACTAAAATCTGAATTAGCCTTGCCACCATTCCCCATTGGACTCTGAAAAGGGCTCTAAATGTGAACTACATGAATAAAGCCGAGCACAACACCATGCCTGAGTAGCTGCATGAAGAAATGTTAACTGCATCCACAAGTCCAAACTCAATTCTTGTTCTGTTTGAAGCAATCCATTCTGGCTCGCAGATTTTTCCATTCTATCTGGATGGCAAGTAGTTTTGCCTTTGCTGGTTAGGCATGATTGATTGAACAGCAATGAACTTTCCTCATATGAATCTATACTTGGCAACATAAAAACTATTCAGTATCTTTCCTTGACTTCAAAATAAACACTGATTAGCTTCATCCTGTCACACGTAGAGAATTACTGAGCACACAATGCACAAACAAGAAGGGCAAAGCCCATACGACTCACATGCTTGACCTTGACCTTTACATGACATTGACCTTCAGGTGACCTTCAAGGTCAAGGTCAAACAACTAAACCTACCAATGACATCATACACTAAGAAATGCTTTACACTTTTTTCCTACCATAATACATGTGACCTTGACCCAAGGTCAAGGTCATCCAAGGTCATGCAACACAAGCTGTTAATTCAAGACATAGGAAGCACAATGGTGCTTATTGGCACTTTCTACCATGAGATATGGTCACTTTTAGTGGTTCATACCCCATTTTGGTCACATTTCATAAGGGTCAAAGTGACCTTGACCTTGATATGTGACCAAATGTGTCTCATGATGAAAGTATAACATGTGCCCCACATAATTGTTAAGTTTGAAACAGTTATCTTCCATAGTTCAGGGTCAAGGTCACTTCAAAATATGTATACAATCCAACTTTGAAGAGCTCCTGTGACCTTGACCTTGAAGCAAGGTCAACCAAACTGGTATCAAAAGATAGGGCTTACTTTGCCCTATATACCATAAATAGGTGAGGTATCCAATCTCAAAAACTTTAGAGAAAATTGAGAAAATGTGAAAAATGACTGTTTTTTAGACAACATTTATGGCCCCTGCGACCTTGACCTTGAAGCAAGGACAAGTCACCATGTATGTTTTTTTAGGCCTTGTCATCATACACCATCATGCCAAATTGGGTGTTGATAGACTTAATAGTCTCCGAGAAAAATCCAACGTTAAAGTTTTTCACGGACGCCCGGACGCCCGGACGCCCGGACGGACGACACGGGTGAGTACATAGACTCACTTTTGCTTCGCATGTGAGTCAAAAAGCTAACACCACCAACAAATCTTCACACAAATTTTTTATAATGTCAAGACCTCAACACCACTAGCAAACCACCAAGAACACTTCTCAATTCCTCCAAAATCTTTTTTCAGCAGCACAGCAGCAATACCAGAAATAATTGCAAACAAGGAGAAAGAAAAACAAAGCCCCATTCCTTTGCCCCTCATTTACCGGTCAGTGGAGGAAGCCTTGCTCTTGCTTCACACAACGTGAATGTTTCAAAGGCAGAGAGAGGCACTCTCTTACAACAACAGGAGCACCAGCCCCGGAAAGGAGCCAGGCTGGGGAAAAGCAAGCCAGGAAGAGGGAAATAGACGGCAATTTTCTCTATCACTACCACCTGACTCCCTCACCCCAAGCGTTTCCACACAGCTTGAGAGAGAGAGAGAGAGAGAGAGAGAGAGAGAGAGAGAGAGAGAGAGAGAGAGAGAGAGAGAGAGAGAGAGAGAGAGAGAGAGAGATTAGAGAGAGAGAGAGAGAGAGAGAGAGAGAGAGAGAGAGAGAGAGAGAGAGAGAGAGAGAGAGAGAGAGAGAGAGAGAGAGAGAGAGAGAGAGAGAGAGAGATTAGAGAGAGAGAGAGGAGGGGATGGGATGGAGAGAGAGAGAGAGAGAGAGAGAGAGAGAGAGAGAGAGAGAGAGAGAGAAATGGGACAGGAAGTGGGTCACAGAGGCAGATGGACAGGTACAAAGGTCACCTGTTTAATGTTCTCTCTGAACTTTACTCCCTAAGCCCAACTCTAGCTTTATTGAATGGCTGGCCCAATAAATGCAAACACAGGTACTGCCTGAAAGGCCACCAGTTAAATTCTACACAGGAATCAAAGCCTTTCACCTTCTGGTTCAGTTCTATCTCTGTAAAGTCTCCCTGCATCCAACTGTACACTTCAACAGGTTGTGACCCCTTTAGGCTTTACCAGCCCACTTCAAGCAGAGCAGGGACAATTACAGATATCATTATCAGCTTAACTTTGAGGGGCCTCTCTCACTCTGGCTCTTTAGCAATAAATACAAGTGTCTTGGTACCATGTTCAACTGATCTGCAATGCTGCTTAGGATATCTCTCAAACCTCATTCAAGTTCAACATCATCCAGACAACAGCAGTAATCTGAAAAACTCCTTTTGTGTAGTGACAAGGAGGCTAAGGAGATATGGTTGCAGATGGTTCTCTTCCAGAACCCCAAGTTGAGAATAAGCTTCCAGGATACCATGGAGATCTGAGTCACTGGTAACTTTTAACTTGATTTTTAATGTCTTTTCAAATGCAGCAATGTCCATGCTTTGAGTTTGCTTGGCAAGAGAATGATGCCTTCTAAAAATGAACACATATATACATGATAAACTCTGTTAGACCTGTGTATGCATTTTGACCGAAAAGGGCCAAAATTAAAAAGGGAATCACAAGGGGTGCCAGTAGAAACCTATTAATGTTTGTTAGTGATGCAAGCCCAAGCAGAGATGCATCCCTACAGCAGTTCTGAACCACCTGTTCCCTGTGATGTTGGGCATGAAGACAAAAATTAAACTCCTGTCAACATCATGGACACTACTGTCATGACCTTCCCACCTCTAAACCAACACTGCAGTCTTCAATTCACTGCACAGCCCTGAAGTCTTTCATACTACACACAAACACACATACCCACACTGAGCAGTTCTCACAGATCCAAATCACGGTTGAAATTGCAGGGGCCCAAATACCACATAGCAAGCTCTTTTTTCCTGCAGTATCCATTTCAGCCAGTGACCTTTGCAGACCGGATTCCCAGGGCCCATGGTCCTCTAGAATGAGGTTGTCGGCCAAAGCCCTTTTGTCATCCGCCTGCCTGCCACTTCCAGGTTAAAGGGCCAACCTGGGTCACATGGCCATGCATGCAGTCAGTCATCACTGCAACCCCAATGCTTTGAGTCCAATGGGGTACTAGACTGAAACCAGCCCCAGTGTTAACCCTGATGCATACAGCCAGTTGCAGTAGAAACTTTGATGCTCTAATCCATTTGAGTCAGGAGGACTGAAATCATTCTCAAAGAAACCTCTGGTTTGCATGGCGAGTAGTGTTGGACACTTGGATGCTTCACATCCTATCAAATCTAAAACTGGCCTTCAATCTCTTTGATGAAAACTGATGCATGCAGCCTTGATGCTTCAAGTTGAATCAATCTACAGAGGACATTGAGCCTGTCTCCCTGCAACCTAGGTGCATCCTGTCATCCTTTGGGACAGAATTCCCAATTTCAGTTCACTCAGGTCACATGTGGGCGCATACCAAGAGTCCCAATGCATCATCAGTAGCATGATCAAAAAGAGTTTTAGTGAGGGTCATGCACTTCAACATGACCAATGTTCATGTCCATCAAGATGCAAAACTTCAGCACGTGAGCCTATTTCTCTGGATCTGCAGGATTTGTGACAGGACCGTTCAAGGATCACTAAGTAGTGGTGTGTGTCTTCATGGACAGTTTGCATCCTTCAAATCTGCCACATGCATTAATGTTTTCATTTCCTTTGAATATTCATTAGAAGCAGCCAATTTCACAGGATACATGTATCCTTAAAAGTTTGGTTTACTCTATGAGTTAGACAGCTACTACTTACTAGGCCTACAACTGTTTATATCATTCTCAAACGCACTCCTTTTTATTCCCAGAGTTCACCACAATTCCATGCAAATGTTTCCCATATCCATTCCTTTCATTAGCAGTCAAGCCACAAGCATCAATCAAGTAATGACTTTCCTACTGGGAGAGCACAACACACATGGCTCAAAGCAAATTTGGCCTACAAGGCAATAACTAATCAATCATAAACACACACACACACATATACTGCCGCCATCAGTGTCCACTGAAGGGGAATACACACTGAAAGGAGGACTACACTGGGCAGGCTTGTGGGTGACCACTAAAGCCAAGAGCACCACTCAAAGCTGGCTTTGTTGGGGCATGGACACAGAAGTGGTCGCACAGAATGCAGGAAGTGATTCAGGCGTTCCACACTCAGGCCGACAACACTGATAAACATCAGCATCCTCCCTCCAGACAAGTGCTTCATCATACCCTTTGGCCTTTGCTTGCTGACTGTGACTAGTTTGTATTTCAGCTTTGTCTTCCACATTTTACCACAGAGAGAGAGAGAGAGAGAGAGAGAGAGAGAGAGAGAGAGAGAGAGAGAGAGAGAGAGAGAGAGAGAGAGAGACACACACACAGACAGAGAGAGAGAGAGAGAGAGAGAGAGAGAGAGAGAGAGAGAGAGAGAGACAGAGACAGAGAGAGAGAGAGAGAGAGAGAGAGAGAGAGAGAGAGAGAGAGAGAGAGAGAGAGAGAGAGAGAGAGAGAGAGAGAGAGAGAGAGAGAGAGAGAGAGAGAGAGAGAGAGAGAGAGAGAGACAGAGAGAGAGAGAGAGAGAGAGAGAGAGAGAGAGAGAGAGAGAGAGAGAGAGAGAGAGAGAGAGTTTGCATGAGAATCACACACACACACACACACACACACACACACACACACACACACACACACACACACACACACACACAATCAGCAAAAAAGACAATTCTCCACTTGGTAGATTACTGCTTTCTCCCAAGTCCTGGTCAGTATGACTGAATTCAATGGAAAATGTTGAATGTACACCTTCTATTCAACAATAGGACAAAACCTACACACTTATGTGCATTAGTTCAGCACATACGTGAACTCATGAAGGCTTACTCATCTCTTCCTCCACCCATATCTTCTGTCTTTACCTCCCTCAAGGAGGTTATGTTTTCCATTCAAAATGCTTTATTCAAAACACCTAAAACTCATAGAGGCATTCATCTCTTCCTGCATCAGAATGTAAACATCACCCACAAAGGGAAAAATGCTACCAAAAAGAAATTTCTTCCAAGGCCTATCCACTGGCAAGTGCAGGCTTGCTGGCATCTGGAAGGTCACTGGTCTTTCACCTGAATGCAGACGCATGTGCATCCTCCTCCTCCTCCTCTTTCTAGCCCTGCAATTCTGCAACCTTCCTTTGCCAAGTCTGAAGAGCCCAATAAGTTGGTAATTGCCCCATCAATCCTGCCTACATGCTCGCCACCCACCTCCAAAACTGCCAAGCTCTCTAAAGGAACATCTGTTTCCTCTTGTAGTACCAGCTTTTGGTCTGCAGTCAATTATCTTGGCCACAATTTTCTTTGTCACAAATCGTCATCTTCTGTTTTGTCTTGCATAACTCTGTGCTTCATAGTGATTTCATTACTTGAGCTGTTAACAACTGCAGATCCCTTGCCTGCCTCTATTTATCCATGGTCATCTGTTCTTCAGACAAACAACACCACAAGAAGTGGGGAGCTCATAGAGCTTCCCTGTTCCTGTCCCCTGGATGTGAAGGAATGGAACATGTAGCTGCTGACAACAAATGGATAGGAAGAGCTATGAATAGCAGCCAACACCACCCCCTTCCTTCCCACTCCTCACCCCTTTTCAGGACCAAGCTACCTATCCATCTCATTCTTTCCTGACCTCCAGTTCACCTCTGGCATTCCCCATCCTCTAGTCTTTCATAATCAGATTAGTGTGCCCCCTCCCCTCCCCCTGATAATTATATATCAGTCATACCCTACGCCATACATCATCTGGACAGAAAAGGTAAACTCCCCCATGCTTGGGTGCTCTATTGTTGACACAAGGTCATAAGTCACACACTGACAGGTTGTAGGCTGCCCTGCATGCAGAATGAGTTCCACCATCAAGGCTTCTGACCAATGTAAACTTTCCTTCTGGTATCACTGCAATCCAGTCTCACTTCCATAGCAGTTACCCAGGTGTAAACACAGGGTCACATGTCCCAAGCCCATCAGTGCAAGCATACCCCATCTCCCATACATTCATTGAGGGGCAAACATAGGGTTCTACTTACACATCTTTCCACACCTGCTGTGCAAGATATACACTCCTTCCTGCATCCCCCCCCCAGCCTAGTAGTTTCTCTACCTCTCTCACCCCCACCCCTCCCCCCACTCACCATCCCCTACCCCCTCAGGTGGGCCATCTGCTGCCTTGGCTGGAAAGCAGAGCTGACAGCCCCTCTCAAAGGCAAGATCCTACTCTAGCTGAAGGCGGGGAGTGCACTGTACCAGTAGCTGTGCGCAAGCACTGGGGTGAAGAGAGAATCATGGCAAACATATATGTAACATTATTGGAAGGCCAAGACTAAAATGACCATCTTTGATATATATGTGGGTGTGTGGGGTGGTGGGGAGGGGAGCACATGAGAGAGAGAGAGAGAGAGAGAGAGAGAGAGAGAGAGAGAGAGAGAGAGAGAGAGAGAGAGAGAGAGAGAGAGAGAGAGAGAGAGAGAGAGAGAGAGAGAGAGAGAGAGAGAGAGAGAGAGAGAGAGAGAGAGAGAGAGAGAGAGAGAGAGCATGCATGCACGTGTACTTTTCATGAGTGTGCACATGCATGTTGTGAGTGCATAGACATGCATGTGTTCATGAGTGCACCAGAGCTATTTCATGTTTCTATTTTATCTACACAAATAAATCCCCATAATCATCACAGACAGTGTTCATGACAGTGCACAAGATGCAATCAGCACCGCTGCAGAGAAGGGTGCCATCAGAATTTGCTCCAGTGTTCATGACAGTGCACAAGATGCAATCAGCACCGCTGCAGAGAAGGGTGCCATCAGAATTTGCTCCAGTGTTCATGACAGTGCACAAGATGCAATCAGCACCGCTGCAGAGAAGGGTGCCATCAGAATTTGCTCCAGACAAGTGCCTTCTAGCTCTGCTCATCATCAAAAACTGCTGCACTGTAACACATCTCACTTTGGCTTACACAAATGATAAATCTCATCCTCTCTTTCCCCCATTTTCCCTGCTGTTCCTTCTCATCTGCAGGCCCCACAGCTTACACACCAGGGTTCAAGGCTAGAGGTAGGCATCTGTGTAGATGGTCTTAGGGGGAAAAAACAACATCTTTATGAGTTGAGTGGGTAATGCTCTTCCCCAGTTAACTGTCCTCCCTCATTTCTTCACAGACCCGGCTTCTGGCTCAGCAACAAACTTGGCAAGCTCATGCTCATTAAACGACAAAATATATCATCCAGTAACATCCATTCTGAACCTCTACCACAAGGAGCACTTGAGAAGTTTGCAGTTGTGAGCAAAACTCTAGACATGAGTTTTCAGCACACTTTGGAACAGTAAGGAAACAAGTAAAGACAAAATTTAAAGTTGACTGCAGCCATGAAATACAAAGAAATATTGGAGTCTTCAAAACCTACAAAACACAAGGGGAAAAAAATTGCAGGTGCTCCTTTTCTGTCCTAAGGAGAAACATCTGAAGAGGACAGTGGACACAGAGTGGAAACTCGGAGCAAGAGATGAGGGATCCCAGCAGAGAGCACAGCAGAGAAAACATATGGTAATGTGTGGGAGTCATAACAAACTGAAACAAGTGAAATACCAGGCTCCAGCACTGGAACCTGGTAAGCACCCATGATTAGTGCGACATTTTCAGTTGGTATACATTGTGATGATGTTGATGATGATGATGATGATGATGATGATGATGATGATGAAGAGGAGGAGGAGGAGGACGAGGAGGAGGACGAGGAGGAGGAGGAGGAGGAGGAGGAGGAGGAGGAGGAGGAGGAGGAGGAGGAGGAGGAGGACGAAGAATTTACAATCTAACAGCCTGTGTAGGCTATGAAGGGCCATTGATTACAATTTACATTAACTACAACTTGGATTGGATTGATGGCTTTCCTGCCTAACAACCTCTTTAGGCTATGCCTGGAAATGGACCACAAAGAACACTAGAACTGGTTGGAGTAACAGCAAGTCAAGTTTCAATTTCCTTAGTTAACTGCCTTTTACCAATCAAGTAGAGAAACACAGAGGGTCTATTCTTAACCCCAATCCACAGAGGGCCATATATGTATTTATTAAAGACAAGACACTCCACATAGCTTGCCATGGTTTGCTGTTTCAACACCTATCGTGCCATCAGCAATGAATCCAAGGACATAGCTGCCATACATGTCTCCAAGACATAAAGGATGAGAAAATGTTATTAACATGCCCTATCTAGTAGTGTCTTGCTGTGGAGTATCATATTAAAGTCACAGTCAATCAGCTTCGGTAAAGGTCAGTGGTGTAATGCCAATGCATGATGCTTTCACCTTTTCTACCAGTCCTATCATCTTCAAATTGCATTTCTAAATAGGGACCATGGCCTGCAAAACAATTTTGTTGTTGCTGATGTTTTATTTTTTTCAATTGAAATGCTTTTTTAAAACATCCTGCATCAAATGGGGCACAATCTCTCATCATTAACATGTTTAAAAAAGTTTGTTTCCCAAATAAATTCTAGCATTTATTTAAAAACTAAACAAAAAACAAACACAAAAACTAATACTACTGGAGGCCTTGATAGCACTGGATAATTCAGCCCCTTTTCTTTAAAAGTTTTTGAGCATAAGCGATGAATGACTTCACCATACAAAAAGAAGAAAAAGATTCAATTCCATGCTGCTGTAACTGTAAGGAATTCAGATGAAGCAGTACAGTAAGCTACTGCATAGCAAGAAAGCCAATACAAAACAAGAAAATTTGTCATTAACAGAACACTTTCTCTGTGCCAAGTCACTTCTATCTGAAGGTAGGTAATGTACTCCAGTGCAACCCAAGTGCAAAACAGGATGCAACACTGTAGTGAGAATATTGCTGAGGCCTGGAAGTCCTAAACCCATTGATGCAACACCAGTACTGTCAGTGTTCTCCTCTGAAGGCATGCCCAATTATAAATCCATTGTGTCTTTCCAACCCACTTCCATTGTTGTCAGTGCAACTGCCTCAGGCAAGATACCTTAGTAGCCATAGCACTACCTCCTCCTCCTCTCTCCCTCTCTCTCTGCACACAAACATGCACACACACACACACACACACACACACACACACACACACACACACACACACACACACACACACTCACACATCACTTTCACTCACTTCACTGCATGAGCAACTATTAGGGCAGCTAGCAGAGCTGACAGTGATGACAGAAGACCTGGTCTCTGATGAGCAACAGGATTAATTAGGGAACTGAGAGGAGCAATGAGGAGGAGGCAGAGTGGCAGACATTTTTGGCACTCATCAACTGGCCCTTGGTAAACAGAAAGGCAACCAACAACCCCTCCCCCCAAAACAACAAAAACAACAAAACAACACACACAAAAGGGCAACTTCCGACAGTTCACCCAGTGCTGGTACATTAATCTTCATGACAAGAAGACAACACGTCAACAGATGAATATTTTAAAACAAGAAAATACAAACTTCTAATAAATTCAAGTCTTATATCAACAAAAGCAAGAACACATCATCAAGTGCATGAATGGCCATGGTATGAAAATCCATGTACAAAAGGAGATCAGCATTCCCGATCCTCTATAATCAACAGAGCCGTAAAACCTAATGGAGCATAAGATATCCTGTGCAGATTTCACACCCCTTGCTTTCCAATATTTCATAAACATAGGGATTTTCCTTGATACCTTCCTGGCTCCTCACAGTCTGAAGGACAAAGACCCAAATCCTGGAAGCTGAAACTTTTGGGGTCAACAGGCTACAACAAAGGTGATCATGTCCAGTAGATGACTGGACAGCACCCCAGATGGATCAATTCCAGTCAACATCCCGTCTATAAAGGACACAGCTTTGGGACATATCACCCATTCCGCCTCCTGCAGACTGCCAGGGTTTGATGCATAGCCCAGTGGCAAGCTGGCAACTTGGGTGACTACACACAGACAGTGGCCCAAAGGCTGGTTGCTGACTTGAGGATCCAAAGGCCTGATGAGAGCCGCAGGAGGAACACTTACTGTGACCAATGGCCTGCACCACAGCCAGTGAAGCATGGGCATCCCAGACACACACATTGTGAAGATTCAAACTGGTTGCAGCTGCTTGATACATGGACCAATTGTCTAGCTCTAGACTAAACTGAAAAGAATTCCAGTGTAATGAAGATCCCATCAGACCGAGATGTTATAAATTTATAAAGAAACTTTTTAATGATAAAGATGCAAGCCCATCTGTGTCACTGTAATCAAGTGCAAACGTCTTTTAACTCTTTACATCTAGTGAGTGCGTTCTAGTTCATACTTCCCTGGCTGACTAATACAGTAATAGTGTTACTTCAACTGCATACCAGGCAATCAGTCAGCTAACAGCACCCAGACGGAATTCTCTTACAGACATATCCATCAAGATTAGCACAGAACACAAGAGCTGGAACAGTCAGTGCCTTTCCCTACATCCCCGCCCCTTTCCACCCTGTGTCAATGTTGATTGGGGCATGCCACTTCCCTATGCCCAGTGCCTGGCAGGGGCTTTACACAATGCTGGCAGCACCTGAGGCCAACAACGGATGAGGGGCTTACACAGCCTGGATTATACTCATAGTTCATGGCCGTTCATAGAAAGGAAGGAAAAAAGGAAGCTATGAATAGGTCTTGGACCAGGCCACCATGAAACTGCTGAGCTCAGAATTCCTTTGACCACCCCCACCCTTCCACCACAACCACAACACAAGATCTCATGCTGCTGGTGTGCTTTCATCAACAATGGAAGTAAAAAATACCAGCAAATCACCAGTTAACTACAGCGGAATTTCCTTACAACTCTGTAGACCTATTACTCCTAGTGTTCTCTGATCTCCCCACACAGCCATCTCATTTTCAAGTTCCAGCAGTTGTCTGAATTGGTGTTGCATCTTTGACAACTTCTGAAGATCTTATTTCTATCATAGGAAGAATTCCTTAAAAAGCTGGTCAAGTCCCGAAAATAATATTTTCAAGCTACATCGTACACATGAAAGGTTTTGTTTTTCAATAGCTTAGTTCATCACCACATATGGAAGTTGGGACAACCTTAATGATTTAATCTGCCATGTCTTATGCTTTGCGCAACAGTACACATGAAGGTTCTCAAAAGTGAAAAGATTAACACTAAATTCAATTTCTATCTATGTTCAGACAAATGGTAAAGAAATGTAAATAGCAAGGCAGAAATCAACAGCCACTATAGATAGCACAAATTTGCAGCAGCTAACTTTTAAATGGCATTTATGACTATTAAATACCATTTGCTTGGCATGACAGCTCACTAATTGACAATGCCGATACAAATCATTAAATGCCACTTTACAGTCACATATATGTGGGTGCCAAGGCCAAGATTATGGTCATGAGTATGTCAAAGGTCAATGTGAGCACACCAGCATAGCTGCCTCTGCATCAGTAGCCAATTTTACCTGTCAGGTTCTGGAAACATCAGTTTCTGTCAGTCCCACCATAATACAACAATAAAACAGTGTTTTGAGTCTTTGTGTCAACTTAAAAAGTAAATACACCTAGACAAACTTTTCACCTTTCTACCTCTTCACAAAATCTGAGTGAAATCACTGTGTAACTATAAGTCAAATTTCAGGTTCAAACCCCTGTTTGTTGAATCATTACTGAAGACACTGCAGAAAGCTGATTCCTCCCTCAACTTGTCACACCCCAATGCACTAGAAGAGGAAGACGGTGGTACCAAACCATGCCATGGTCAGACACATTTTCTCTACAAAATCCCCACAAGCCTGGCCGAGACAAGGGCCTCCCAACAAGACTAATTGGAAACACACATTATCTGGAGTTGCACATGCATACTTAATGAGACTGATTTCCATTGGCAACACAGAGACTCTCCTCATTGATTCTTGCTTGGACCTCACCACACCCATTCGGCACTTGGAGACATTCAATCAGACAGCATGTAGCATGGACAAACAACTCCATTCTGCTCAAAGGATTTCTTTTTTATCATCTGTGTCTCTGTTACATCCAAAGAACAAACTTAATCACATGTACCAGCAGCAGCATAACAATACTTTGGACATATTTCAAATCAAAATGGTGCAAAAGGGGTAATAGATCCACAACAAATAAATATGGCAAACACACCCCCCCCCCCCCCCCCCCACCCCCAAATCTGCTTTATGTTTATGCCAGATCAACATTTTAAACATAATTTTCTAGAATCACATTTCAGTGTAAACAGCACTGAACATGGAACAAGAGAGAGAGAGAGAGAGAGAGAGAGAGAGAGAGAGAGAGAGAGAGAGAGAGAGAGAGAGAGAGAGAGAGAGAGAGAGAGAGAGGAGAGAGAGAGGGGGGGGGGGGGGGAGGGAGAGGACTGGAAGGTACAATCAGCACTTCCATTGGACTGGTGAAAAGTTAATGGGACTTGAAGGCAGGGGTGCTCCTGAAAATGTCAGGGGGTGTTTAGGTGGGACTGAAGGGGGAATGAGAGGATACAGGACTCAGAATAGTGTCCATCTCTCTAGCCCATCCTTAATCTCCCTCCCCACCCTCCAAGCTTCCCTCACCTCCCATACCACTCCCTTCTATTGATGTACAACTCCATCCCACCTCTGGTCCAGCACTTCCCTTTTTGAGCCATTTTGTCTGCACTTTTGTGACCAAAATGCCCATACAAAGAAGAAGATATATATAACCGATACAGTTTTGCCCTTGTGTTCCCTAGATACTGCACTGGCCTCAAGTTACCTGTGCGTGACCTTCCCATTCCAAGGCAGACAGCTTTCAAACTGCACACAAAAAGCAGCTATATATATATATATATATATATATATATATATATATATATATATATGATGCATATATCCTTACTTGTCCCATTTACACCTGCTGGAACCGGCTAGGAGGGAGTGAATGTAGACAGGGGAAAGAAAGAAAACAAACACAAAGTGGAGGAGGGGGGGAGGGGGGGGAGGGGGGGAGACAGAGAGATAGAGCAAGTGTAGTTTGTGTGTGTGTGTGTGTGTGTGTGTGTGTGTGTGTGTGTGTGTGTGTGTGTGTGTGTGTGTGTGTGTGTGTGTGCATGTGTATGCATGTTGTGTGAGGGGAATGATGGCTTTCTATGTGAGCAATGAGAGGTGCTAGAGAAGGCCCAGTGGGCTGATGTGATTAGGAGATCTATGCATTTGTTTCAGGTCAGGGATAGATCCATCATCTGTAAACTGTTTCTCTCTGTGGCCAAACACTGCTATCAGCCTTGGAGGGAAAACACACACAGCCACTTGTGCTCCCTTCCTGCCCTATCACAGTTTCCCCTCCACCACAAAGCCAAATCTGGCAATGTTTTTACAAGGGGTGCAAAAATCTCTGCTTGACCTTTGAAGCCAATCAGTGACTCCTTTCATCCATGTGGCAGTTTCCAAACACCCATTAACACTGCCTTCTTGGTGATAGCATGGGCCACAATTGGGGAAGCAGATTTGTGGAAGACAAACCAAGTTCTGCAGCTTTCTGTAAACTGTTAGAAGTGTTCGGGTTTGGGAGAAAACATACTATATTTCAGCCAGATGGGCAGCGTGTATTGAAAGAGACAATAAGCCATATGGAATCACTGCAAAACTCAATAGAGAAGAATTTAACAAAGCCGATGGCCTGATGACATATCTCAGTACAATGCAAGCCTACCTGTGGCTCAGAAAAACATGCAGTTTAATAAGGGGCAGATAAGAAGGCTCTATTGCTTAGTTGTTGTGTTGTGTTTTGTTTTTTTGGTGGTTTTTTTTGTTGTTTTTTTTTTTGGGGGGGGGTGGGGGGGGGGGAGGAAGGGGAGAGAGAGAGAGGAGAGAGAGAGAGAGAGAGAGAGAGAGAGAGAGAGAGAGAGAGAGAGAGAGAGAGAGAGAGAGAGAGAGAGAGAGAGAGAGAGAGAGAGAGAGAGAGAGGCAGTGGATGTACTGCATGAACCATCAAGGCCAGAGGATAGAGACAGGATATAGATCTACATGTATCTCCATGGTCCATCAAATGCCATGATCTCTACCTGTCCCATCTGTACAAGCACAACAAACCAGTAAAAGAGACAGCACACAAAGGCTCTGTAATAAATACTGCTGGCACATAAGGCACACAGTGATGGGCTGAATTTTATACACTGTGAAAGTACACAGAGATGAATGGGATGACTGCAGCATCCATAGCAAAACATCTGCAGAGAGGGAGAAAGAGGTGGCTAGAAAAGATGAGAGAATGAAGCACACTGAAGAAGGCAGGAAACACACAGATAGAGAAAACTGTGAAAGAGGGAAGAAGCAGCTAGAAGCAGGCCCCCCTAGCTGAGCAACTGCTGGAGAGGAAACCCACAGTAATCAGAAGCAGACCTAGGAATGAGAGGAGACAGAGACAAGAAGACAGAGAGACCAAATGAAGGAGTCGGTAGTGGACCCTGAAAAAGTAGGCAGCACTGCAGAGGACAGCCATGGCTGCAAGAAGCAAATCCAGGGAGAGAAAGAGAAGGGGAGGGATCCAGCCAGCCCTGGAGCTCTTTTGTTGTGGCTATGGCCAGCCTCTCTCAACTGCCAGGGCCTCCAGCACCCCCCTAACAAAGGGCTGGTGCCTCTGTAGTCTGATGGGGTCTGGGGTAGGATGAAGCAGTAGTCCTGGCTTGAGAGCATGTTGGGTGGAACATGTATCTGGGTGGGTGGAGAATGTGACAGGCGTGTGGTGTAGATTAGGAGGGAGGGAGAGAGAGAGAGAGAGAGAGAGAGAGAGAGAGAGAGAGAGAGAGAGGCATACACATACACACACTCAAGAGAGACAGCCCTGCAACATCAATTTGGCAGAGAAGGAGCCCTTGAGATATAGGATGTGGACACACATAGGTAGGGGAGTGCAGGGGATGCAGTGTGGAGGTGGAGAGGAGGGTAGACATGTGGTCAATATCAATAGTCACTTTCCAGCTGACAAGATGGGGGAGAGGCAAATTGCATCACACCAACTGAAGCCAGAAAACCATAAACAGAGTAAAGAAAAACAGTGCCTCAGTCTGGGGACTGGCTATCAACCGTTTCAATGGACTGAATGACAACACTGAAGTGACTGATATCTTGAAAGGTCAAGGTTATTTCAGTGATAACACTAACAGCCATCATAAACACGGACAAATTACAATAATTTGCACTGATAAACTGAGCATGCACATATGAATGTGGGATGGTGTTAAATTACAACTGAAGGCCAACATTTTTCTCATTCTAAAAAACAAGCTTCACCAAGTGAGGGTGAACCAACAACTGTCCATTTTTCCCAACAGAACAAAGCCTGGCAAAATCCTATCATAGTATTAAGGCTTCACATGTCAGATCAATGGTGTGATTTTTCATGCCAGCTTACACCTTCTGCAAGCACTTGTAAATGGAATCGGGTATTCCACATAACCAAACCTCCCTGACAGGAAATGCTTTTAAAACTTAACTGGAGTGATTTCAACGGAAGATTTATAGATTAGCAGAGGGAATTTTTTTTCAAGGGGAAAAGTTTTGAAAACGCTCAGTTGTCATTGTGAGGTCAGAAATCAAATTATGAACAAGCACTCTCAAAATGAGAATGGAAGGTTAATTTCTAACAAGGAGTTTGTCAGGATGCAGCCTCTCTCTCGTCTTCTTAAGTTAAGATATGAAGGTCAGACAGATGATCCCTCATAACAGCTATAAACATTAAATAAGAATGCGTGCTCAGTCTATGCAAACTTGGTATTGGCTTTTAGAGTGTCAATTTCACTAAATGTTATCAAGTTGGGAAAAGCTTTTCGATTGAAAGAAATCGGATATCCGGTGAGTCAGGCACACCTATTGCTTCAGCCTTATGGATCCATTACGTCATGCTGTGGTCAAAACAGAAAGTATACTAAATATAGCTTTGAGCATTGTAATTTCCTCTTGTCGCATCTTGCACTGGAATACCAGCCAATACAAGTACTGATAGCAGCGGGAAGCATTATCATTTTTAATGAGATGTCATTGCCAACACATTTCACCCCATTTGACCCAATCGGCAAATGCAATTATCATCTGTAATCGAGGAAGAACATACACAAATGAATTTCTCAAGAGACGCGACCAGTTCCTGCCACCAGACAAGATCTGCGCCTTAGAGCAAACAACCTTCGCGGGTCCCATGCTGTGACAAACTCGTCAAGGCGACGGGCGAACTATGTTTAGACTGACCGCCCCTTTTATTTTGCTTCCAAATTTACCAAGTCTCTGGATCGAGCGAGTCCCTCGTCGGGTTTGCACAGCGTCGACACACAGAAGAGGAAATGGAACAAACGCCAAGACAGTTTCAACCTCGACCGATCGTTCCGATCTGTTTGATAATTTACAATGCTTCGCATGAGTCACTTCGATAGGGTTTCGGCAAGCATGGGGTCTCTCCAGTCCGTGAACAGAGCGATCCTCAGTCGGTCCCGCTCATAAACATAATAGTTGATAATCTAGGCTTCTACGTGCTCACAGCGTGGATGATACGAACAAAATGAAGCTAATGGGAAATTTTCAATGAAACAAAATCCACAAAAGTAGGCGACAAGGCTAAGATGACTGGAGTTGTGTTTGTTTACCTGCCCAACGCGTTTGTCAAAGTATGAAACATGGGGGCATAAAGCCCATTCGAACTGCATCGAGTGACAGTGACTCGTTTTTCACGCCGGTGTTTCAGTCAATATAGCTCGCAACACCAACGACATGACGACAGTGAAAATCAGGTACTTACATGTGGTCCCGAGAAGAAACCCAGCCACTAGAAACACGTATAATCTGAGGTCCATTCTAACTGCGATGTCTGCTAGCCTGTAGTGAGAGTCGG
>JAWQFJ010002689.1:20000-21689 GCA_034096865.1 Theodoxus fluviatilis | reverse complement strand
CATTTGGTGTCTGCAGCATTTCGTTTTTTGGTGCACAAAGAATAATGATAGTGATAACGATAACAAACGGTGTCTCCTTTACTGACATTTTTGTTTGAAGAATTTCGCCTCCAGTTCAGTTATCACAACCCAATGGCCAAATACTGGATTTTACTCTTCAGCAGAGATAGGCCACTTGGGTTAAACATTTTTGCCAAGGATGCAGCCCTTGAATCTTCATGACATCGACATCGCACCTGCTAACCATTAGGCAGCGGAACGTTGAATATCTTGGACAGTGTACATGAGCCTCACATACTAACACTAATGCATATTAATCTCTGTACTCATTAATGTGCTCGTGTGAAAAGGTCAGTCAACAATGTCCACTTATATGTTGTTATGGAAGTTTTAAGTGTTCGATATAAACGACACTGCATGGCCGTTATGATTCCTTTTTGAAAGGAAGTGATTGTTATATGAAGCTTTACAAGTATATATTGAAATAGGGAATACATTTTTGAATGATTGCAGACCACTGAAATATATTGTACATTGGTGGTCACAGGGTAAGAATTTAAATAATCATAAATATATATTTATATATTGATTGTTAGCAAATATAACATTATATGCACTGCTACTTTCATTGTTATATGATACATTTTCCCTTCATTTTGAGCTGATTTTATGCAGACATTTGGATTGACAATGTCCCCCAGTAAAATTGCCTTGTTGTGATTCAGGTCAGATTTTGTTTATTGAGTTTGCTCACATTTTAAATTTGTTATACAGGATTTCTAGTCTCAGCCACCAAAATGCTTGTATAATCTGGTTTGGTGATACTTGGACGCTAACAAGATTTGTCTACCTACAATTCTTTTAAATCGCGGAACTCCAAGCAGTGATGGTGCTTTGTGGTGTGCTTTTGATTGATCAAAACGTCTTTTTGAGAAATGTCATGACATGTTTAAAAGTGTAGTGTATGGTGGCTGAATGATTCAGGAATCAATTTTATACTGGCGCATTATGTAATTAATCAAGACCATTTTGAATCCAGAATGAGATGCATCAGTTTCCCACAATATTGTACATTGTATTGCTCATATATCCCCCCCCCCCCCCCCCCCCCCCCTCCCGGTGGTTGCAACATAGTGAATCAAAGTTGCCGATTAAAAGTAATGCAAAATGTAACATGTTTATCCAAAACATATTCAGAATGGTAATTGTTCATTATTGCTTTTGCCACATTATACACGCTTGTCTTCATATTTTATTTTTTCTGGTTTTGTATGGTAAGACTATTCCGATTATTTCTCTTTCGTAATAAAAGCGGTACATTTTTTCTGAATTATTATAGACTTTTCTTTGATGATATGGCACAATCTGTCTCTTGCAAATTTTAATTTGGAGTAAAACCATGTTATTATCAGGGCTGATTTTTTGTTAATACTTAGACCTTTCTTAGCACTGACGTCAACATGACCTTCTGATTTGCATCCATTTCATATGCAAGAATTACCTTTTTATGGAGTTATTCTACCTTTATCATAGACTTGTTGCTCTTGTTGCCTTTTATTTGTTTTGTTTTTGTGGAACATTTACAGATATATTATCACTTAGGGTCTTGACTTTTTGGTAATTGATTTCAGATGTGTTTATTCAACATTGCTCAACAGAATAATTCTTAGTCATTCATGTCTAGCTTTC
>JAWQFJ010002689.1:0-15000 GCA_034096865.1 Theodoxus fluviatilis | reverse complement strand
GGCAATGTAAAGCCATTAAGCACGAAAATTACTAAGAGCAGTTTAGAGTAAACACAATTCAAGTCACAGTGTCCCTAGTCATTCACCTCTTACTAATCGCGTAGAGAGACGCGGTGGGTCAATTCTTACCCTGAACCCACAGGGGGAGTGTGGGAGGACTGCGGTCCAGAATTGGACTGATACGCCACTCCAGATGCTGCTCTAGGACTGAGTCACCCACCTGGGCAGAACAATCGCCTTGCAACACTGACAGATGCCAATGGAGGGATCAATTAAAACAGAGCCATGACAGCTTGTCCGACATTGTATTTTCTCGCGAAATATTGGATGGCCCTGAAAAGGATCGTTTAGTGCGAGCGTTCGCTGTTCGCTCTCGAGCGTTTGCTCTCGAAGGTGGCAAAATCTCGTGGGGCTTCGGGATGGCGAGCGTGTAGTGGCTTGGTGCTTTGGTGGCTTGACGCGTTGGTGGCTTGATAGCTTGGTGGCTTGGTAGCTTGGTGGCTTGATGGCTTTGAGGCTTGATGGCTTGTTAGCTTGGTGGCTTGATGGTTTGGTGACTTGATAGCTTGCTGGTTTGGTGGCTTGATAGCTTGGTGGCTTTGTGGCTTGATGGCTTGGTGGCTTGATAGCTTGGTGGTTTGGTGGCTTGATGGCTTGGTGGCTTGATAGCTTGGTGATTTGGTGGCTTGATAGCTTGGTGATTTGGTGGCTTGATAGCTTGGTGATTTGGTGGCTTGATAGCTTGGTGATTTGGTGGCTTGATAGCTTGGTGGTTTGGTGGCTTGATAGCTTGGTGGTTTGGTGGCTTGATGGCTTGGTGGCTTGATAGCTTGGTGATTTGGTGGCTTGATAGCTTGGTGGTTTGGTGGCTTGATAGCTTGGTGGTTTGGTGGCTTGATAGCTTGGTGGCTTGATAGCTTGGTGGTTTGGTGGCTTGATAGCTTGGTGGTTTGGTGGCTTGATGGCTTGGTGGCTTGATAGCTTGGTGGCTTTGTGGCTTGATGGCTTGGTGGCTTGATAGCTTGGTGGTTTGGTGGCTTGGTGATTTGGTGGCTTGATAGCTTGGTGATTTGGTGGCTTGATAGCTTGGTGATTTGGTGGCTTGATAGCTTGGTGATTTGGTGGCTTGATGGCTTGGTGATTTGGTGGCTTGATGGCTTGGTGGCTTGATGGCTTGGTGGCTTGATGGCTTGGTGATTTGGTGGCTTGATAGCTTGGTGATTTGGTGGCTTGATAGCTTGGTGATTTGGTGGCTTGATAGCTTGGTGATTTGGTGGCTTGATAGCTTGGTGATTTGATGGCTTGATAGCTTGGTGGTTTGGTGGCTTGATAGCTTGGTGGTTTGGTGGCTTGATGGCTTGGTGGCTTGATAGCTTGGTGGCTTTGTGGCTTGATGGCTTGATAGCTTGGTGGTTTGGTGGCTTGGTGATTTGGTGGCTTGATAGCTTGGTGATTTGGTGGCTTGATAGCTTGGTGATTTGGTGGCTTGATAGCTTGGTGATTTGGTGGCTTGATGGCTTGGTGATTTGGTGGCTTGATGGCTTGGTGGCTTCATGGCTTGGTGGCTTGATGGCTTGGTGGCTTGATAGCTTGGTGATTTGGTGGCTTGATAGCTTGGTGATTTGGTGGCTTGATAGCTTGGTGATTTGGTGGCTTGATAGCTTGGTGATTTGGTGGCTTGATAGCTTGGTGGTTTGGTGGCTTGATAGCTTGGTGGTTTGGTGGCTTGATGGCTTGGTGGCTTGATAGCTTGGTGGTTTGGTGGCTTGATAGCTTGGTGGTTTGGTGGCTTGATGGCTTGGTGGCTTGATAGCTTGGTGGTTTGGTGGCTTGATAGCTTGGTGATTTGGTGGCTTTGTGGCTTGATGGCTTGGTGGCTTGATAGCTTGGTGACTTGATGGCTTGGTGACTTGGTGGCTTTGTGGCTTGATAGCTTGGTGGCTTGATAGCTTGGTGGCTTAATGGCTTGGTGGCTTGATAGCTTGGTGACTTGATGGCTTGGTGACTTGGTGGCTTTGTGGCTTGATGGCTTGGTGGCTTGATGGCTTGGTGGCTTGATAGCTTGGTGACTTGGTGGCTTTGTGACTTGATAGCTTGGTGGCTTGGTGGCTTTGTGGCTTGATGGCTTTGTGGCTTGATGGCTTGGTGGCTTGATAGCTTGGTGGTTTGGTGGCTTGATAGCTTGGTGGCTTGATGGCTTCGTGGCTTGATAGCTTGGTGGCTTGATGGCTTGGTGGCTTGATAGCTTGGTGGCTTGGTGGCTTTGTGGCTTGATGGCTTTGTGGCTTGATGGTTTGGTGGCTTGATGGTTTGGTGGCTTGATAGCTTGGTGGCTTGATAGCTTGGTGGCTTTGTGGCTTGATGGCTTGGTGGCTTGGTGTCTTTGTAGCGTGGTGGTTTGGTGGCTTGGTGGCTTGATAGCTTGGTGGCTTGATAGCTTGGTGGCTTGGTGTCTTTGTAGCTTGGTGGTTTGGTGGCTTGGTGTCTTTGTAGCTTGGTGGCTTGGTGGCTTTGCAGCTTTGTGGCTTGTTAGCTTGGTGGCTTGGAAGCTTCATGCATAGTTGGCTAGCTTTCAGAGTCGATCTCCCTCTGCGGCTTCGAAGCCCCGTGAGATGTCGCCAAGCTCAACAGTCATCACCTTCGAGAGCGAACGCTCGCACTAAACGGTCCTTTTCAGGGCCATGCAATATTTCACGAGAAAATGCAATACCCGACGTGCTGCCATTACTGTTTAATGGATAACTCACTCCGACCCTGGCATTCCCCCCTCTTTTTCCCTTTTTTGACTCACATGCGAAGCAAAAGTGAACCTATGTACTCACCCGTTTCGTCCGTCCGGGCGTCCGGGCATCCGGGCGTCCGAAAACTTTAACGTTGGATTTTTCTCAGAGACTATTAAGTCTATCAATACCAAATGTGGCATGATGGTGTATGATGACAAGGCCTCAAAAAACATACATAGTGACTTGACCTTGCTTCAAGGTCAAGGTCGCAGGGGCCATAAATGTTGTCTAAAAAGTCATTTTTCACATTTTCTCAATTTTCTCTGAAGTTTTTTAGATTGGATACCTGACCTATATATGGTATATAGGGCAAAGTAAGCCCTATCTTTTGATACCAGCTTGGTTGACCTTGCGTCAAGGTCACAGGAGCTCTTCAAAGTTGGATTGTATACATATTTTGAAGTGACCTTGACCCTGAACTATGGAAGATAACTGTTTCAAACTTAATAATTATGTGGGGCACATGTTATACTTTCATCATGAGACACATTTGGTCACATATCATCAAGGTCAAGGTCACTTTGACCCTTATGAAATGTGACCAAAATGGGGTAGTGAACCACTAAAAGTGACCATATCTCATGGTAGAAAGTGCCAATAATCACCATTGTGCTTCCTATGTCTTGAATTAACAGCTTTGTGTTGCATGACCTTGGATGACCTTGACCTTGGGTCAAGGTCACATGTATTTTGGTAGGGAAAATGTGTAAAGCATTTCTTAGTGTATGATGTCATTGGTAGGTTTAGTTGTTTGACCTTGACCTTGAAGGTCACCTGAAGGTCAAGGTCATGTAAAGGTCAAGGTCAAGCATGTGAGTCGTATGGGCTTTGCCTTCTTGTTGAACTATGGAAGGATGAGGTTGATGGCCTCTTCTTGATGTCCTTTCCTTTCCAAACATGTAACACACACAAACATATACACAAACACACATACAAACAAACACACCCCCCACACACATACACACACAAGCACACATGCACACACACATACACACCACACCCACACCACACACACACACACACAAACACACACACACACACACACACACACACACACAACACACAACCAAGTCTAAGTCAAACAGTCAGAGGTTTTCATTGCATAACATTCATTCACAGTACAATGCAAAAGTCAACACTTTTCAATGAATAGTTAAGTGTATCAACCAGTAATAACACAGGTTCAATGTCCCAACCTTTTTATGATCATAGCGGCCCAGTAGATAATTTTCCACGATGCTTCTATCAAAGTGTAGTATTTCTCAGCCATGCCTCTCATCACAAACATAAGTAAATAAGGAAACCATATCACAAGTTACACGGTATCAGCACCTCAGCCAACAGAGATGTAAACATCAAACCATGACTGAGTCAAAAAGACATTCGGCAGATTTAAAAAATGAAGAAGATTCAACACAATAATGCACAAAAACTATACCACAAACAGGAAAAAAAACTCTATGGACATATTCCATTCAATCCTGAATACTGCAACGCATAATTATGTAAACATCTTTTGGGGGGGGGGGGGGGGGGGGGGGGGGGGGGCAGAGGACTTGCTTTGAAAGGAAATTCTCTCAAAAGAACTGCTTACAGGGGAAAAGACACCCCAAATTTGACGATGTCAAAATTCTTCAAGCTACAAGTTAACATGATGCACTGGCGTAACGTTTTCATTTTCTCCCTCGAGGGCACGCAGTTACTGAGGCCCATTAACAAGAAAATTCACAAGCAAAGTAGACATCATCCGGATAACACGGACAAGGACTGGAATTTTAGGACAACTTTAAGAGTGGGATCGGGTGTGAGGGTGAGAGATACTTGAAAAAAAAAATTTGTCGGGTCTACGGCCCAGAGATGAAAAAATTTACAAACATAACAGATAACAAATAATTCTCAAACAGAAATCAACAAAGGTACAATTTATTAATAAAAAAATATAAAACGAAAATACACCCCAAAATTCCCCAAGCACTACAACATAAATTATAATTATCATGATGCCATTTTTGACAATGGCGACTAGTTGCAGTACAATTGGGGGAGGGGGGTGGGAGAGGGGGGGGGGGGGGGGGGGGGAAGGGAGAGAGAGAGAGAGAGAGAGAGAGAGAGAGGAGAGAGAGAGAGAGAGAGAGAGAGAGAGAGAGAGAGAGAGAGAGAGAGAGAGAGAGAGAGAGAGAGAGACAGAGAGAGAGAGACAGAGACACAGAGAGAGAATGTCAGAGAGAGAGAGAGAGAGTGCGCGTGCACGCGCGCACATGTGTGTGTGTGTGCACGCGCGTGCAGCCTGAAGTAAAAATAAAAAGAGAAAACATTAATGAGAACTCTTGCGGATGATACTGAAATAGCACTGATATCACCTACAGCGCACGTCTTGGGAAAAATTGCAAGCCACCAACATATGCATGGAAACATGAGCTCCTATTGCAAACAAAATGTGCAACAAGATTTTGAAAAAGGTAACAGATTTGTATAGAAAATTAATAAGAGGAGGTGGGGTGGGGTGGAAGAGGTGAGGCGATATGTCAACAAGTTGTAGCCCTAAATCATAAACAAGCATAAAGAATTATCTCTCGATCTTGTCAGTACTTGACAAACAAGAAGGGCAAAGCCCATACGACTCACATGCTTGACCTTGACCTTTACATGACCTTGACCTTCAAGGTCAAGGTCAAACAACTAAACCTACCAATGACATCATACACTAAAAAATGCTTTACACATTTTTCCTACCAAAATACATGTGACCTTGACCCAAGGTCAAGGTCATCCAAGGTCATGCAACACAAAGCTGTTAATTCAAGACATAGGAAGCACAATGGTGCTTATTGGCACTTTCTACCATGAGATATAGTCACTTTTAGTGGTTCACTACCCCATTTTGGTCACATTTCATAAGGGTCAAAGTGACCTTGACCTTGATGATATGTGAACAAATGTGTCTCATGATGAAAGTATAACATGTGCCCCACATAATTATTAAGTTTGAAACAGTTATCTTCCATAGTTCAGGGTCAAGGTCACTTCAAAATATGTATACAATCCAACTTTGAAGAGCTCCTGTGACCTTGACCTTGAAGCAAGGTCAACCAAACTGGTATCAAAAGATAGGGCTTGCTTTGACCTATATACCACTTGTAGCTAAGGTCGCCATTCTCAATAACGTGGGAGAAAATTGGGAAAATGTGAAAAATGACTGTTTTTGAGACCACATTTATGGCTCCTGTGACCTTGACCTTGAAGCAAGGTCAAGTCACTATGTATGTTTTTTGAGGCCTTGTCATCATACACCATCATGCTACATTTGGTGTTGATACACTTAATAGTCTCCGAGAAAAATCCAACGTTTAAGTTTTTTACGCCCGGACGGTTGGACGCCCGGACGGACGGACGCCCGGACGGACGCCCGGACGGACGGACGGACGACACGGCTCAGTACATAGACTCACTTTTGCTTCGCATGTGAATCAAAAATTAATGTGAACAACAATACAACTTTAAAAGAAAAGAGGACAAAGAAAAAAGTAACTGAATCCTTACACTACATAAGAATCCGCGTAAATACTGACTTTCTGTGTGAAAGGAACTACGTGCACTACCCTGAGAGACATATTGCAAAGAGAGACAGTACAACAGCGTGGAAAAGTAAACTGAAATAGATCACATTGATGCTCTATAGCGGACACTCATCGCCATCAGAATCCAGCACGGAGTGCGTGGCATCATGAAGACAACGAAACTCACCTTCGCTCCTCTCAACAGTTTGCTCGCAAATGCGACATGTAAGTTGACAGCTTGCATTTTAAATGTATCTCTCTTCTCCCCGCAATTCTGCATTGCTATGATGGATTTGCCCAAAAGTAGGCAAACCGAAATGGTTTCGAGCCAACAAGACTGAACATACAGATACTATACTAGATACTGGCCTGGTGTTGTTGTTGTCTTGGCACGCACAGAACACTGCCTCCATGGATTTCTATTCTGGGGACCGAAGACACTGACAACTTCCTAAAAATGATTGGGCGTGGAAAAAAACCCTGATTAAATTTGAAGTCTCTCTTCCCTACCCCACCACCCCCACCAAAAAAGAAGTCAAAAACAGGTATCTAAACTACAACATTATTCAGTTTTCTTCCAGAGAAAAGAGCACGTATCACACTTAAAAGATTAATTCTTCATTTTTGACAAACTACAGCAAAACATGCAAGACTTTGTCTCCTGGGCCTGTATTCACAACGGCGATTTATCGGCGATTTATTTTAACTCCGATTTATCTCTAAACTCAGACGATTCCAACTGCCTGTTCCGCTCTCCCTTGGCTGGAAACCAGTATATATAGCAAAGCGCAACCTAGGATCCTCTGACAAGCGTACCTTTTCTAACCGATCAAGATAGCGCGGGGATAGGGGATAAATCGAGTGTTAAAAAGATAAATCGCCGTTGTGAATACGGGCCCTGAAGATTTCCCTAGGTGTTCACTCAAAACCTGTTCCATCGATTTAATCAACCCTCTTGTATTCAATGGCTGAAAACTCAGATGGACCTCTAGCTTTCAGAGAAATTTTGCAGGTCAAGCAAATGCATTCCTTTCTGGCCTTTCCCCGGGGTTTTGGAAGCCTTGAAATGCTATTAGATCTGCGGTGGACATCCCTCTGTGGAGCTATTGTAAACTTCATCACAGATGGACCCGTCCAGAAGAAGAAACGGTCACTAAACACAGCCACCCACATCTTGCCAACTTTTACAACTGTGGGCTCATGGGGAGTTGGCTGAATTCCAATGTCGGGGGATGCGAGGGATAGGACTGTTTTGGCACCAGTGGTCACATGTAAGGAGTCGGTCAAGAAGAAGCAAGTATATAGCAAACTGTGGGAAGTTTTACAGCAACTGTTGGCGCCATCATTCTTCTAGTCTTCACAAGCATTCATCCTGTCAATAATAAAGGAGAACGCCAACGAAATGACGAGTAGTGTGCTTGTTCTCTTAACCTGTCATTAATCGATCTACACAAATGATATATACTGGGCTAGGCGATTTTGTGCAATGAAATCAAATTTACAACAAGCAGGATCTGAGATTATCAATTGAAGGGGAAAACTGAAAGTTCATCAGTTCCGGGAGATTTCACACATTATTTCCATCGAGTTAAGCATATGCTATAGTGCAAGGAAGAGACCACTCGAATCTCTATCTATCTCTACAATGCATCCTCACCTTCCAACAACTCCTGCCACTCAATCAAAAGCACATAGAACCCAAACCAATCATGGAGACCAAAAACCAGACTGTAGTCTTGACACTTTTCATTGAGCCAATAAATGTATCCCGCTTCTCCAGCAAATCCACCTCCATCTGTACAGTCCTAAGTGAAACAAGTAGACACGGGATAGGCAAAACAGCTCATGCTTACAAACCAAAGACAGTCACTAAAACCACAACAGGACTACATGAAGGTTCATAGCTCGGATAGTTCACATTTTCTCCTTAAGACGTACAAGAATAACTTAACTTGGGAAAAAAAAGAAAAAGACTGTAAAAAGGCAAGTGCTCTGTGATCTAAACCTTAATAAACAATTAAAAAAACAAACAAGAAATACCATGCCAATCTTGTAGCTCATCGAAATAATGGAATATACATGTATATGTTAATCTGTGGGAATCAATATCCATAAATCTTCCTGCCCTTTCCTTCGATATGAACACAGGGGGGGAAAAAAGCAGAGATATGGCAATTAAAAAAATCCACATGATAATCTCTACAATGAGTACATCTATGCTTCTGAAACCCATTCAACCACTTTGACAAAAGCCAAGAAAACACCAACTGTATTGAGGCTTTCAATACAATGCATACAAGAGAGAAACACAGCCTGAGCCACTCGTCCGCAAGGTTTTTGGGGACTGCACCACTAACTCAGCCAGGGGTGGCCCCAAGCAGCCAAAGAGGTCATGCTAGGGGACAACATGACAGGCTGAAATATGTTCAAGTTAATATGGACTAGTGTACACAAAACCAAACCAGACCCAGGTCGTTGACACAGGTATTGCTGTACAGGCGTCTCAGGCAAATTGTGCGAATTGAATCCACTTCGCCAAGACATGATCAGAGGTCCTAGTCTAGATTTGTATGTACAAACACAACCGTCAGTGTGGCATGGTATATTCTCCTCCACTTATTACAAACAGCTTTGTACAATCAAACTGGCAAGTATGTAGAAATATGCGGGTTATTCCGCAGTGCTTCACCGTATAGCCATGACACATAATTGGGGAAATCTGAGGGACTCGGCAATTGTGCAACCAGTTCATTCTCTGATGTTGACAACACGTCATACAGTTCAAGAATTACAGCACAAATAAATATACACACAAAATGTAATGTTGAGGTGCCAAAAACACAGCTCATTCCTGTACAACGTCAGCAGAAAGACAAATAAGAAAACTCCAGTCATACCTGTCCCAAGACAAAGAAAATCACTTCATTTTCAAATGCTTGCATGCAACAAATTCTGCTCATCTGACCTGCTGTCAAAACCTTTAGTAGAACACCATTTTTGGTACCACTATCAACTAATTCAAGATGTAATTGGAATCTCACAGCACAGAAAATGAGTCGAGTCCGTAAAGAGACAAATTACCAGTGGAAAAGATAAAATACTGTGTGAATTTGCATCTTTCATTCAAGACTTCACAAACCGCATAAACAGTCTCTCTCTGTCTCTCTTTCCCTCTCTCTCTCTCTCTCCCTCTCTCTCTCTCTCTCTCTGTCTCTCTCTCTCTCTCTCTCTCTCTCTCTCTGTCTCTCTCTCTCTCTCTCTCTCTCTCTCTCTCTCTCTCTCTCTCTCTCTCTCTCTCTCTCTCTCTCTCCTTCTCAGCAAGTCAGTTGTGATTATGAAAAAGTCATCTGATATGTGTCTTTTCCTATGTGTGCACTGAAATAAATCATAGGTGCTTGCATAATTTCACATCATACTTGATTGTTCCAGTGTTACATTTAGTTTTTCTTATTTTCAAGTAATTTGTGTTTTGTGCATGTCTCTCCTAGAGTGAATTAACCCTAGAAATGTTACAGAGCTCACATTTCAGTTGAATATCAGATTCAACAGTAGCAATGGCCTCCAAAATATACTTCTGATCCATTGAGCACTGCTCAAACTGCTAACTTTACAAGTTCACAAGAGGAACAATCCACAACATTTCAAGCCACGGCAACTGATAAATGGAAAATTTAGCCAAAATTTTGGACCTGTAAGACTTCTAGGGTTAATAGTCAACAACAGACAAGAATGTCATGCATTAGAAGTTCACAGCATTTAACAATGGATTCACCTCAAACTTTCATTCCTCCATTCAGGTTCATATTCCTTCCGTAAATGGCTACTGCCCAAAGGCAATGCAAAAACATGTATCGACAAAGAAATTCCATTTCATGAAATGATAAGAAAAAGAAGTAAAAAGACAAGAGTATTTTCGCTTCTTATCATCATAGCAGTCTCCGACAAAGTTGATGGAAATTGTTCTGGCTTTATATCAACCACATCAACAAATGCTATCACTGCGGTAAATCACCACAAAGTTTGACCATTGGGATATCTTTAAACTATACAAAACCATCCAAGAATGAAACCATCCTTTTCCTTACAACATCTCTGTGCAAAACACGCCAGCAATTTGAAGGTTAATCAAAGTCTGCATTATGTACAACTTCGAGTTGTAGGTACATAGGGAGGGCCTCTCTAAACCTTCACGTTGCCATCTTCACAGTGTCCAAGCATTTTGTCCAGAGAGCCCATATTTACACACAGGCAGTGAATATCACACAGGCAACACTTCAACCACAACCTCTCTCCGTCTCTTGTTCTCATGCTGTTTCACCGTGAGAGGCATCTTTGCTTACTGTGCCTTGCCACTATCAACGCTGGGTGATCATAAGCTCCCCCACCCACTCCTCTGTGCTACCATTTCAGCAGTTCTTATTCCCTCATCATCAGAGCGATAAACGTCTTTGTGCATCTCTGTGCCTGTATGTCCTTCTGTGTGTCTGTTTGCATGCTATATGTCTGTCTGTCTGTGCGTTTATCTGTGTGCGCATGTATCTGTTTGTCTTAGTATCTGTCTGGATGTTTGTCTGCCTGTGCACTTCTGTGTATGCGTGTCTGTCCTCTCATTTGGGTACACTGACATTTCCATTGGATGTCAGTGTGCCCGCCTGTTGGTCTGGCCATGTTTGTTTGCGCACCTGTCTGAGTTGTACCTATATGTGTATGTAGGTGTGTGTACATGTAAATGTGTGTCCGTGTACGAAAGTGTGTGTGTGTGTGTGTGTCCATCTTTGTCTATCCATTTCTGCATCTGTCTTTGTTTTCTGTCTGTCTCCTTTGGCTCCATCAAAACTTTCACTCTTTCCTGGGTCTGACGTTGCCTGCTCAGCTATCTCCACTTTCTCCAATAAACCGAGGCCCTTTCCTATCTCTCCACACAGGCACAGTCCGTCTCTCTATCCAGGGACCAACATTTCTCCCAAAGACTCACTCACTGTCACAGCCAAAGAAACACCCTGTAGTTTTCTGCATCTTTTCTTGGTCAGCTTCAACCCACTCGATTCTCTGTTTTCTTCACTAAGTTCTTGGTCCTCTGTAAGTCTGTGGGCCACATTGCTTCAGCTCGAAATCTGTAAATTTCTCCTTCATGTTTTATTACCTGACAGTGTATTTCAGAATGTTTCAATTTCAATCTCAGGTGTCTTGGCAGAACAACAGAGCAAAGTTCTCAATAAGCATTTGTTGAGGTTCTCAATTTCTCTTTTTCTGTACTAGGATATACCATTATATTTCTGCAGCATCATGCACAGGTTTCGTCCCCAGCCCCTACTCTCTCTCTCTCTCTCTCTCTCTCTCTCTCTCTCTCTCTCTCTCTCTCTCTCTCTCTTTCTCAAACACACACACACACACACACACACACACACACACACACACACACACACCCCTCTCAATCTCATCCATCCAAACCAAAGTTCAAAGTTCATACACTCATACACGGCAGCAGAAATGGTGCCCATCTCTCTTCTCCTCTACATCATACTGCAGAGTTTGCTAAGCTCCATCCTGTCCATACATGGACAGCACAGAGGGACAGCTGTGTAGTGGGCAGGGCTAGCTGTTCAAGTGGGTGGGGCTAGCTGTTCAAGTGGGCAGGGATAGCTGTCCAAGTGGGAGGGGCTAGCTGGCCAAGTGGGCGGGGCTTACTGTTCAAGTGGGTGGGGATAGCTGTTCAAGTGGGCGGGGATAGCTGTCCAAGTGGGAGGGGCTAGCTGACCGTGGGCGGGGCTAGCTGCTCAAGTGGGCGGGGCTAGCTGCTCAAGTGGGAGGGGCTAGCTGACCGTGGGCGGGGCTTACTGTTCAAGTGGGCGGGGCTAGCTGCTCAAGTGGGAGGGGCTAGCTGTCCAAGTGGGTGGGGCTAGCTGTTTAAGTGGGCGTGGATAGCTGTTCAAGTGAGAGGGGATAGCTGTTCAAGTGGGCGGGGTTAACTGTTCAAGTGGGTGGGGATAGCTGTTCAAGTGGGCGGGGATAGCTGTTCAAGTGGGCGGGGATAGCTGTGCAAGTGGGTGGCGCTTTGTGTCCAAGTGGGCGGGGCTTATTGTCCAAGTGGGAGGAGCTAGCTGACCCAAGTGGGCGGGGCTTACTGTGTAAGTGGGTGGCGCTTTGTGTCCAAGTGGGCGGGGCTTATTGTCCAAGTGGGTGGGGCTAGCTGTCTAAATGGGTGTGGCTAACTGTCCTCAAGGGTAGCCATAGCCATCCATCTGGCCAGGTCCAACCTCCACAGGATTTTGGCACGCCATCAAGGGCAGAATGTCTGCCAACAGGGGCAGAGCTTGATGTCCAGATAGACAGAGGGCGGGGCCAACTTAGAACACCAGCAGGGTTGGCTTATTACTTGCTTCCAGGTAAACATCCATGGGGCGGGCTGTCAAAGTGGGTGTGGCTGGATAAACAGGGGGTACACTAGATAGGAGTGATGGTGGGGGGTGAGGGGAGGCAGGCTAGCCACCCCGATGGGTAAGGCTAGCTGCAAAAATGGGTGGGGTTGACTATCCTGTCTAAAATGTTAAGGCCCACCGTCTACAATGGATTGGTTTGGTGTGCAGATGGGAAGAGCTTATTGTTCACATGAGGGTAGGATAGGGGAGGGGTGGGGGAGGGGGGGAGGAGGGGGGGGGGGGGGAGGGAGGGAGGGGGTGGGGGGGTGGGCTAACTATTCACAAGGTGATCAGGGTTAACTGTCTGAAGGGAACAGAGAGGGTGGGGGTGCAGTAAGAATAGCTGTCTCAATGGCTGGCTGTTCACCTGGACAGGACAAACTATCCATAAGGACTTGGACAGTGATTCAGGTAGGCAGGGATAGCTGTCCAGGTGGGCAATGTTAACACTCCATGATGGCAAAGCCTACAGACTACACAAGTGGGTCAAGCCATCCATGTGGCTGGAGCTAACTTTCCACATGGGCGGGGCTAGCCATCTAGGATCACGGCTAGCAGTATTGGAGGGGTGGGGTTAGCTGTCCATAAGGGGCCAGGCTAGCTGTCCAAAGGGGGGCCGGGCTAGCTGTCTAGGGCATCCAGCACTTTGATGATCTGCTGCTTGATCGCCTTGGTGGCATCGGAGGCGTTGGGGATGACAAAGCGGTCCATGTCAGTCACGTGGACTCCGTCCTCCTCGTTACTGCCATACTTGAAGGTGATCAGCTCCGGGTGTTTCTTCTTGGATGTGATCTTGACGATGCTGCCCAGAGCTCTCCTGGCTTGTATGTGTGCCATCCCCTTCCGCCCCCTTGGGATCTCCCGCAGCACAAACATGTGTGACCCTGTCACCAGCAGGAAGCTGCAAGGTAAAAGGAAGCAGAAGAATTTGAGTGGGTGGGTGGGTGGATGGAGGGATGGAGGGAGGGATGGAGGGAGGGAGGGAGGGAGGGAGGGAGGGAGGGAGGGAGGGAGGGAGGGAGGGAGGGAGGGAGGGAGGGAGGGAGGGAGGGAGGGAGGGAGGGAGGGATGGAGGGAGGGAGGGAGGGAGGGAGGGAGGGAGGGAGGGAAGGAGGGAGGGAGGGAGGGAGGGAGGGAGGGAGGGAGGGAGGGAGTTTTAAGACCTATCAGCCTTTGTAAACTACGTAAGGCCATTAAGCACATAAATCACTACAATAATATAAAGTATGCACAATTAAAGTCATGATGTCCCATTTTTTCACCTCTTATGAATCACATAGGGAGAGGCGGTGGGTCTATTCTGACCCCCAACCCACAGGGGTCAAATTAGAGTGTGGGAGAGAATGGATGGATGGATGGATGGATGGTGTTTTATGGCCCATCAGCCTTTGAAGGCTATGTAAGGCCACTAAGCACGACAATCACTAGAGCAGTATAGAGCAAACGCAAATCATGTCACGGTGTCCCTGGTTATTCGCCTCTTACGAATCGCTTAGGGAGATGCCGTGGGTCAATTCTTACCCAGAACCCACAGGGGGGTGGGAGAGAATGATGTGAGAGAGAGCTCTAGAAAATGTTCTTTTTCCACCCACTAAGACTGTTAACCCTATAAGTGTGAACGGGCAAAGATTTTGGCTGAACTTCCCATTCACTGTTTCCTGTAGTTGAACTGTGGCTGAACTAACTTAGTTTTTCTATGTCCCAAGCGTACCCATGTCTCTCCACTCCTACATACACTTCACTGGCTCCCCATCTCTCAGAGGATAGATTATAAACTTGCTACTTTGTGCTTCAAGGCCATCAACAACACCACACCACATGCTCTTACAGAAATTCTTACAGTCTACACGCCCTCCAGATCTCTACGCTCAGCTGCTGACTCTAGAATACTTAAGGTCTCCCGCCGTAATAAGAAAACTCAAGCACAGCGCGCCTTCTCCTATATTGGACCTGTAACCTGGAATAGTCTCCCCCTCTCAGTCCGTCATTCTGACACTCTGCCCCAGTTCAAAAGTGCTCTAAAGACCCACCTCTTCCCATCCGCCTTTCCCACTGAGCTGCTTCGCCTTACTTGACCTTGCTTGCAAATGCTGTGTATATTGTATAGTTTGTTCTATTGGATATTAGTTTGTGTTTTTTGTTTATGTGTGTAGTGTGTGAGTTTTATTAGGAATGTGGTATGAGCGGTTGTATGAGTGTTGATTCTTTGGATTGTAAATGCCATGAGCTTGCCTGTCAAGG
>JAWQFJ010002688.1:0-11037 GCA_034096865.1 Theodoxus fluviatilis | reverse complement strand
ACTGCAAGATAGAAATGAAGTAAAGGGGAGACAGAGGCTGCAAGATGGAGATGAAGAAAAGGAGAGAGAGAGACTGCAAGATGGAGATGAAGAAAAGAGAGAGAGACTGCAAGATGGAGATGAAGAAAGAGAGAGAGAGACTGCAAGATGAAGAAAAGGAGAGAGACAGATGAAGAAAAGGAGAGAGACAGAGACTGCAAGATGGAGATGAACAGGAAGAATATGAGGGGAGGAAAGAAGGAGAGAATGACAACGACAAGGGAAATGTTTGCTGAACTTTCCCCTTGAGTGGCCTGTGCCGTACCAGTCCGTCTGTGCCTTTGTGTGTGGCATGTGCGATCGATTTGGACTCCATGATGCGGAGTTTTATGCACATGTCCATACTCGCAGTAAATCATCCCTGTTGTTCCAGTTTTATTGCCATGATGCTTGTGTTGACTTTCATTCTACACTCTATTGTAGTATACTAAGTCACTGTAAAGCATTCATCACACGACTTCCGCATGGACGGAGTGGGTTTTGTACAGTATTGTTTGTTGCTTCGTAGCATTTGAATCTATGCACACTTGAGCACGCCTAGTTGCAGCATTGGTGCGGCCGATTTTCTACTGGTTCTGCTTGCCTTCAAGCTCCGCTTAAGCAGTGTAGTGCATGAGTGCTCCCATGTTTGGTTTCCAATTTGTTTTATATAGTCAATTGGTGCTATTTGTTGTTTTCAACATGTCCATGCAAAGCGTTCTTATGAAAAGACAACTGATCTGGGGCTATGTGCAGCAGATTGGTGGGATGTCCTCTCCCATCCCAATTTAGTGGTGAATATACAGTGGTGCCACCACCACTGGCACATTCACGACACCCACACACCCGACACAGCCGCAATGCACGTGGCAATCACACCATCAAATCTATTCCCGTCCCTATTGCCCCTATTGTTTCACTGTTTGTCTTGAAAACTGCGAGAAAATTTGGTTCAGGGATTGTTTTTCAAGTCGGATCGGGACTGAACATCAAACCTTTGTCACAGTAAAAATGGATCACGCTAGGCTCAACCCTGCCTCAACATGTCCGTGTACAAACAGTGTGGAACACAAAACTGTGTTCACATGTGAACACCTAGCACACCCCAACATCAGTCAAGCAATGTGAACACAAAACTGTAGATGTGTGAACACCTAGCACACCCCAACACCAGTCAAGCAGTGTGAACACTCAAACTGTGTACACATGTGAACACCTAGCACACCCCAACACCAGTCAATCAGTGTGAACACTCAAACTGTGTACACATGTGAACATCTAGCACACTCCAACACCAGTCAAGCAGTGTGAACACTCAAACTGTGTACACATGTGAACACCTAGCACATCCCAACACCAGTCAAGCAATGAACACTCAAACTGTATGTTGACATCAACAGGATTAACCATATAGCTATACACATAAAGCAGAGCACATAAATATGATCCGCAGAATGCACGACATCAGCACACAAACAATAATTAATGCAAGTCCATACAAACAGAATTGAATAACATGCAAGACGGTACATAAAGCATGTATGTGAACACCCATAACTAGCACATGAGTTGCAGTAAGCGTGCAGGCATGGAATAGTCACCGAAGCCCAGTCCAAGGGGGGGGGGGGGGGGGGGTATTATGTATATGAAACAGAAGAGGTGCGTTTTCAGGCCTGTGTGGAAAGAGTTGGGCGAGGTAGAGTGACGAAGGCTGACAGGGAGAGAGTTCAGACGAGAGGAGCAGAAAAAGAAAAAGAGCGTTCGCCAAAAGATTTGGTGTTGACTCTTGGAATGCAGAGAATAGAGGTGTCTGCCGAGGAGCGGAGTGTCCTGGCTGGTGTGTATGTCTGAATCATGTCTGTGAGGTATGCGGGTCCTGTATGAGTGAATGCACTAAAGGATAGGCATGCAATTTTATATTTAATGCGCGACTCGACCGGAAGCCAGTGCAGTGCTTGAAGGTGCTGGGAAATGTGATCTCGAGGTATCTTGAGAAGTAGTCTATACTCATGGGGCAAAGCGCCCCCCATAAGCAAGAACTGTGCTGGCTCTTCTTGTTGAAGCCAGAGGCACTTCAAAGTAGGCTCTAAATATTGAAGGCTACATAGGCTACAAACTGCTATAAGAATTTGTGGATAATATAAAAAATAAAAACAGAATAGGTAAAAAAACGAAAAAAATTATTTGGACTTCTTGCCCCACTCATGGGGCAAAACGACGAGGGGGCAAAACGCCCATGACGAGGGGGCAAAACGCCCATGGTGGGCGCTTTGCCCCATAGTGTGAGGCATTTTGCCCCACCTAAGCAGAGATCATAGTAACAGTCAAAAACCTAGAACTACTTCTACTGAATGAAGAATGATTTGCCCCTTAGTGTGAAGCATTTTGCCACACCTTCGCATAAAGCATAGAAACAGTCAAAAACCTAGAACTACTTCTACTGAATAAAGAATAAGGCAAGCGTCTCAACACAGGTTGGTGTCCTGAATGTCAGTCATCGGACTCGCAGTTGGGGCAGATGAATGTCGGCAGTCCTTCCGTACACTCCTCGTGAGCCCAGTGACGACAGCACTGGCACTCCACCCAGACCTCCCGTGGCCTGGTGCTGCTGTAAGGCTCACAGCAGATGATGCAGGGCCAGTCCTCCTGTTAAAATGCACAGTTCATTTCGTAAAAAGGCAGCCTGGTGAAGCGGCCCAAATTTCAAAACACTTTGTGGGGGGAAAAGGTCAGCTGCGGCCTCTAAAGCTCACTAGTTACGCATTACCTCGCGTGACTGTGCGTTTGATGAGGGAAAATTCATAAGCGGCGGAGTCACTCCACTCGACTTCAAATATCCCCTGCCTGTACAGAGGTGTCCTGGTGTTGTGATCCCAGCATCCGGCTCTCACAAAGGCAGGATTGTCGTCCGAACCTCTATAGATGAACGCAAGAAAGTTCAGTGACAGGTCGCACGAAGGTACACTACGGTGATTCTTGTCCGGATTCCATCGCGAGATTACAGCGTCACCTTCACATGCCTGGCCAAAGACGAAGCGCCGTTCATGCTGTCACTGAGTGGATGGGTTCTGCCTTCTCGTTACTTCGGCTCGTTCCTGCTGTAGATCCCCTTGTGGGTTCGGGGTAAGAATTGACCCACCGTGTCTCCCTACGCGATTCGTAAGAGGCGAATAACTAGGGACATCGTGACTTAATTTTCATTTACTCTAAACTATTCTAGTGATGTTCGTGCTTAATGGCCTTACATAGCCTACGAAGGCTGATGGGTTGTAAAACAGCCTCCATCTATCTATCTATCTATCGTGCTATAACGGATACTTTCACTACTCAACATCCCTGTACATATTTTCCACGAGGAAAACTTTATTCATTTTACAACACCAAAATGTCTGAGAAAATTCTGAATTCGTTGTCTTCTGAATTATATACGACAAGATTGACAAGATCTGTAAAAAATCCCGCAATAGCGGCCCCCCACAATAGAAAAAAAAACGAGTTTTTATAAGTGGGAAAAAAGTAACATACATTTTATGGTTTTTTTAATGCGTTTTAGGACAAAAGAATCAAAATTGCCTGAGGAACTTTTGTTGAAAAAATCCCGCAATAGCGGCCCCCCGCAATAGAAAAAAACGTTCAAAAAAAAGTAACAAAAATATTATGGTTTTTTATGCGTTTTAGGACAAAAGAATCAAAATTGCCTGAGGAACTTTTGTTGAAAAAATCCCGCAATGGCGGCCCCCCGCAATAGAAAAAAAAAGTTTTAAAAAAAGTAACAAATATAGGTTTTTTAATGCGTTTTAGGACAAAAGAATCAAAATTGCCTGAGGAACTTTTGTTGAAAAAATCCCGCAATAGCGGCCCTCCGCAATAGCGGCCCTCCGCAATAGCGGCCGTCCTCCTACCCACTCAAATATACACAACATGTATCCGATATATTCCATGGAGTTAATTCTCATGGCTCATCGTCCATTCTTGAGCCCTAAAGTAAAGGGTATTTGTACACGAAGAGCTAGGATGTATTTATGTTCACCTTTCGTTTTGGGTGTATTGTAGACGCAGTGTATGAAAAATATGTAAGCCTCAATCAGAATGACTGACAGCGGTGAAGTTGTATAAAATGTATAGATTTAACACTCTGCTATCATTGCTTTCGCTGCACTGTCTACAACTACTTATTGTCACAGCTACACGAATTTCCCTTCGTCACGTACTCATTCTTAACTCTCTTTTTTCTTACTGAAAGTTTCGTCTACGTATGAACATGAACATTGCACGTACATATCCTAATCTCGACGGGAGAACAGGACAGCCCTGAGGGAGAAAGCAGGATGCAGTCAGTGAAATAGAAGTGTCTAATAACATCAGGTTGAAGTGGCACCGCAACGAGCTGGAATGCAGCAAGTAGACAAAGATCTCAAAGTGAAAATTGTCACATTGAGTAGACATCAAACAGCGCGTGATAATGAAGAGTCGTGGAGAGGAGCTGATATTATGAGTGGTGGAAGAGGGATATAGAACGGGCGTTACAATAGATCATGCAAGGGACAGTGTGACACAGTACGTGTCAGTCATGAGAGACAATAGGCTTGTTCAGGAGTACAAAGCGCTTCATGTTGGCAATTGAGCGCTCTTTGCCTCTCCTGAACACCTACAGATTTAGTGCAGCGCTTCACTTGTTAAAGGGGAGGTAAATCTTCTGCGCCCCATGTTGTGTTGCTAGACGCTAAGAAAGGGTTTTCTTTGCCACAGACATCGTTTGTGCACGTTTAAATGTATTCTGCATGAATAAAGTCCACTACTGTGTCATCCTTACTTGCCATTACTCACGCATACAGAGCGCTTGGGGCAAATAAAGCCCGTTCCAGTCCCAAAATGATGTTTCTGAGGGTTATTTTACGCATCGACGGCCTGTAGCGTGCAAAATAGTAACCCGTGCAAAACAGTACCCGGAAGTCATCGCAGAGTTATCTGCGAGGGACGTGCTGAGAATTCCACTCTAAAAAGAGACGGCACCCGCCACTCCGCCTGACTGACTTGGCACGCCCAGGGAGTTATGCTAAGATCCGGCCGCGTAAATATATCTGCGTTTTGTGACAAACGTCTTTCTCGGCGGTACTGTACTCCATGCACCTTAACGGTGCGCGTGATTCGGGTGTAATCTTAAGCTAAACGACGTTTATTGGCGCTGCTGAAATGGTCGAAGTCGGAAACATTCGGAACGTCGTTTAGCTTAAGATTACACCCGAATCACGCGCACCGTTAAGGTGCATGGAGTACAGTACCGCCGAGAAAGACGTTTGTCACAAAACGCAGATATATTTACGCGGCCGGATCTTAGCATAACTCCCCGGGCGTGCCAAGTCAGTCAACGGTCGCGTTTTATAAAACCAGACTACAAGCAACTACAGGGAGGTGACTCCCATATTATTTCCGGCAGGGGAGACGGCTTTACAGGGGGAAAAACTTTTTTGAACGCTACATCATGTGTTAAACTACACAAATGCACCAATACCTCGTAAAGCAACTAATGCGTCGTTTATCGGAATATATTCCATGCGAAGAACAGGTGCAGGAGCGGTAAATTGCATAAAGCACGTCCCTCGCAGATAACTCTGCGATGACTTCCGGGTACTGTTTTGCACGGGTTACTATTTTGCACGCTACACGGCCAGTGCGGGATCGAAGACGCCATTTTGAAAATCGTGTGAATCACCTCGGATCTGTGATGCACAATGCTGCTCAGCGCTGAGTGAATCACGCCCCAAAATTGTTGCTCAGGAGTGACACACGTGCAGCGCTTCGCAGCGCTGCGCCTCCTGAAGAAGCCTAAGATTTCTAAACTGGGACAGACCAGTCAGCTGTAAAGGGCACGGTAATTACTTTTGCGCATCAAAGACTGAAACCACAGAAACCAAACGCAGTTGTTACTTTAAGTGCTTTGACAAGTGATGTTAGGTTTTTCGATTAATCATGATCTCCATCCGCAAAGTCTCGCGATTTCGCGCTCAGTCTCGATTCAGGCTTCTGACGTTGACGCATGGTAATTGGGGACATTTACCTCTCAAGTAAACAAGGTAAAAATTTTCATCTTTACCTTCTGCCAAAAGTATACAGGGAAAATAAAAACCGAAAACTGACTCCGGTGAAAAACATTCTTTAGTTACTTAATCTCACAAAAGTTGAACGCCAAAAACTAGTTTGGATGCTGACGATTCGCTGCCAAGAATGCGTTTCAAAGAGTTAGAAGAAATTGCCAGGCTTCACGACAATGCAGTGGAAAAAGCGAACACTTAAATTTTTCTATCCGAAAGGGAATACGAGTCATATAGTCTGAGAACCTGGAGGTACAAACGAAAAACAGAACAGAAGGTCTTCAGGAACAGATGGTGGGTCAGAAGATGGGTGAATCGAGGGAATGGGATACATCAGCCTGTCAGCCGGGGGGCATGGGAAGGGTGAGTTGAAAGTCAAAAAGGAAGAGAAGAAAGAGGCGTGAGAGACATAGCAAACTATTAACATTCTGCCTCCCGTCGTGACGCAGCTGGAAGACACGGGCAAAGAATATTCCTCAGCACAGGCGTTGAGCAGTTTGCCTGGCGTCAGCCGGACGTAGACCCAACCACCCTCGACTAACGGCCCCTGCACAACAGCGCGTCCCTGCAGGCGGATCCTGATCCTATCTGGTCCTTGAATTTCCGTTCTATTTCGTTCTTTTTTCGGCTAGGAGATAAACCCCACCCCACCCCTTCTAATCCACCCCCGACGTTACTACACTCAGTAGACTTCCTCGTTTGCTGTTTTTCTTTAAAAAAAATTTCAATGAACTGATGATTGATGATGATGATGATGATTGATGTTGATTAATGAAAACTGCAATGTGTACCTTGCCTGTTTTTCTCTTCTCTGTTTCTCTTTTTTTTGGGTAAATAAACTTCATTAAAAAAGTAATTAAAAAAATGTGTGCAATAAGGCACAGTAAATTATGATTTGGAACGATGCTACATAATAGGATATGCTTAGAAATGATTCAGTGAGAAATATGCTGTTTGTATGGATCCTACATATTCGGCAATATTATTTCGATATTCGAATACATTTCATGTGGTGCGATACGACGTGACGTGATATAATGGAATATAGTGCAGTGATGTGCAAATGCAGAATACATATTCTTTCTTTCGTACGTCTCGAACTCTACAAAACCAAAAAGCTCAACTTCCCCAGGCCATTTTGAACTGAATAGAGGACGTAACGACAAAATAGATAAAATATGAATGTTATTAAACAAAGCGTGCCTGGGAGCATGCACATGGACATGTTAAAGGATCGTTACTCCTTTTCTTCGCGAAATGACGCAGAGAAAATACTGACGACAGCGTCTGATTCCGCGTGGACCCACAACACTGTGCAAACGTTTCTTCCATTTTCCCACCAGCGTGGACCCACAACACTGTGCAAACGTTTCTTCCATTTTCCCACCAGCGTGGACCCACAACACTGTGCAAACGTTTCTTCCATTTTCCCACCAGCGTGGACCCACAACACTGTGCAAACGTTTCTTCCATTTTCCCACCAGCGTGGACCCACAACACTGTGCAAACGTTTCTTCCATTTTCCCACCAGCGTGGACCCACAACACTGTGCAAACGTTTCTTCCATTTTCCCACCAGCGTGGACCCACAACACTGTGCAAACGTTTCTTCCATTTTCCCACCAGCGTGGACCCACAACACTGTGCAAACGTTTCTTCCATTTTCCCACCAGCGTGGACCCACAACACTGTGCAAACGTTTCTTCCATTTTCCCACCAGCGGGAACCCACAACACTGTGCAAACGTTTCTTCCATTTTCCCACCAGCGTGGACCCACAACACTGTGCAAACGTTTCTTCCATTTTCCCACCAGCGTGGACCCACAACACTGTGCAAACGTTTCTTCCATTTTCCCACCAGCGATCAAACATTTATTGATGGCAGTCTGTTCTGGGCAGCATGACGTCTGAAGACACGCGCAGGCTTGATCGATCTCGAGGCTCATCTTCGCTGGCGTCTTTTGTCACACCAAGGCCAGAGTGAGAGTGCAAACAGATCAAATACGGCCACCGTATACCGTACTATCGATTATCTATGAGCACTGGAGATGTGTCATAATAAACTAGTCGATCACTGCAATTGCTGCCGTGAAGAATTTGTTCACTAATGACATCGCTCAATGCAGTTATCAGAGACTGACGAGTCTCGACGTTGACAGTAGATATGGCCCAATCGCGCATGTTTTATCAAATAAAGCTTTAGGGTCAATGTTTCCGTGCAGGTTAGGATGACACTTGGATGGCGTTCGCTGCATCAGTGAAGTGAGTCTGTCACGAAAACCTGAGAGTCAATGAATCTGAAAGAGCTCGGGCACACTGCCCCGACTATCGGGCACTTACCGCCTGTGCTACTTTTGCGCGGACAAATGACCACTTCTGCGGACATGATTGGGTTATCATACTGTCCAAAGAGAAGAAATTACAGAAACGTTGACAGGGCTGTATACATGTATCTGGATAAGAGGTATCTTTGGTGGGTTTTCCCCCAAATCCCTTCTAATCTAATGGCTATGTGTCCAGAACATCACGTGGTCACATAAGGTATTAATAAACAGGTTCAGAGACACTTAACAGGGAAAAAAAGTGTGTATGGTCCGTGAGAGACTATGTGTGCATGTTTCACTGACAAGTGTGTAGGGTCCGTGAGAGACTGTGTGCATGTTTCACTGACAAGTGTGTAGGGTCCGTGAGAGACTGTGTGTGCATGTTTCACTGGCAAGTGTGTATGGTCCGTGAGAGACTGTGTGTGCATGTTTCACTGACAAGTGTGTAGGGTCCGTGAGAGACTGTGTGTGCATGTTTCACTGACAAGTGTGTAGGGTCCGTGAGAGACTGTGTGTGCATGTTTCACTGACAAGTGTGTTTGGTCCGTGAGAGACTGTGTGTGCATGTTTCACTGACAAGTGTGTTTGGTCCGTGAGAGACTGTGTGTGCATGTTTCACTGACAAGTGTGTTTGGTCCGTGAGAGACTGTGTGTGCATATTTCACTGACAAGTGTGTTTGGTCCGTGAGAGACTGTGTGTGCATGTTTCACTGACAAGTGTGTAGGGTCCGTGAGAGACTGTGTGTGCATGTTTAACTGACAAGTGTGTAGGGTCCGTGAGAGACTGTGTGTGCATGTTTCACTGACAAGTGTGTAGGGTCCGTAAGAGACTGTGTGCATGTTTCACTGACAAGTGTGTAGGGTCCGTGAGAGACTGTGTGTGCATGTTTCACTGACAAGTGTGTAGGGTCCGTGACAGACTGTGTGTGCATGTTTCACTGACAAGTGTGTAGGGTCCGTAAGAGACTGTGTGCATGTTTCACTGACAAGTGTGTAGGGTCCGTGAGAGACTGTGTGTGCATGTTTCACTGACAAGTGTGTAGGGTCCGTGAGAGACTGTGTGTGCATGTTTCACTGACAAGTGTGTAGGGTCCGTAAGAGACTGTGTGTGCATGTTTCACTGACAAGTGTGTTTGGTCCCAAGTCCGTGAGAGACTGGAAATGCGGGTTCAACTCCACTAACCAGACATGAAAAAACAAATTCAAAGATGAAAGTTGCACAAAAGTTATTCCTTTTCTAAGTTTCAAAACTTGCATTTAATCTCGATGCATCTTAAGTTTTCTCCTCATGTGGATACCTACATTTATCCAACAGCCTGTCAACAGTTTTTTTTATTGACTAATCCACCACAAGCTGATTCTGCGGACATGGGACAGGCCTATGTCTGACGCAAACATTTCTAACATGCTTCCAGTCAACAGCACTGACTTGGGCGACAGTGCTGACTTGGGTGACAGTGCTGACTTGGGTGACTGCGCTGACTTGGGTGACAGTGCTGACTTGGGTGAGAGTGCTGACTTGGGTGACAGCGCTGACTTGGGTGACAGTGCTGACTTTGGTGAGAGTGCTGACTTGAGTGAGAGTGCTGACATAGCTAATTGCGCTAACTTGGCTGACAGCGCTGACTTGGGTGAGAGTGCTGACTTGGGTGACAGCGCTGACTTAGGTGACAGTGCTGACTTGGGTGAGAGTGCTGACTTGGGTGACAGTGCTGACTTGGGTGAGAGTGCTGACTTGGGTGACAGCGCTGACTTGGGTGACAGTGCTGACTTGGGTGAGAGTGCTGACTTGAGTGAGAGTGCTGACTTGGGTGACAGTGCTGACTTGGGTGAGAGTGCTGACTTGGGTGAGAGTGCTGACTTGGGTGACAGCGCTGACTTGGGTGACAGTGCTGACTTGGGTGACAGTGCTGACTTGAGTGAGAGTGCTGACATAGCTAATTGCGCTAACTTGGCTGAGAGTGCTGACTTGGGTGAGAGTGCTGACTTGGGTGACAGCGCTGACTTAGATGACTGCGCTGACTTGGGTGAGAGTGCTGACTTGGGTGAGAGTGCTGACTTGGCTGACAGCGCTGACTTGGCTGAGAGTGCTGACTTGGGTGACAGTGCTGACTTAGGTGACTGCGCTGACTTGGGTGACAGTGCTGACTTGGGTGAGAGTGCTGACTTGGGTGACAGCGCTGACTTGGGTGACAGCACTGACTTGGGTGAGAGTGCTGACTTGGGTGAGAGTGCTGACTTGGGTGAGAGTGCTGACTTGGGTGAGAGTGCTGACTTGGGTGAGAGTGCTGACTTGGGTGACAGCGTTGACTTGGGTGACCGCGTTGACTTGGGTTACAGTGCTGACTTGGCTAACAGTGCTGACTTGGCTAACAGTGCCGACTTGGCTGACAGCGCTGACTTGGGTGAGAGTGCTGATGTGGGTGAGAGTGCTGACTTGGGTGACAGCGCTGACTTGGGTGACAGCGCTGACTTGGGTGACAGTGCTGACTTGGGTGACAGCGCTGACTTGGGTGAGAGTGCTGACTTGGGTGACAGCGCTGACTTGGGTGACAGCGCCGACTTGGCTGACAGCGCCGACTTGGGTGACAGCGCTGACTTGGG
>JAWQFJ010002687.1:0-71414 GCA_034096865.1 Theodoxus fluviatilis | reverse complement strand
TGAACTGACGTATTTGATATAAATTTGTATTAATCCTGAAAAATAATGAAATCATATTTCATGCATTCGCGCATTAGTCTTGGCAGCGTTCAGCGGACGAAGTAAACATCAAACTACGGCGATTTGACGTAAGTACGAGTTCTTGACGAAACTATCCCAGTCACGTGACACGAACCGGCCAATCAGAAGCGGTGACGCCGGGAGTGCTAAAGCAAGATGGCTGTCAGACATTCGTGTATCAAACAAACACACACATTTTATTGGTTTTTAATTGATTTTCAATCTAATTCATTCACGATCTGGTAATTTGGGTCCAATTCTGTTGTGATCCTGTTGTGATCCTGGCTGATCATGGGTGATCATGGGTGATCCTGTTTCCTTACCGACCATATCGACGGTATAGTTATGCTCACCAAGTTTGTAAAACCTCCTCAGTCAATCACTTATCATTAGGGAGATATAGTCATCATAGTTATTATTTGTTTTTTGTTTGTTTGTTGGTATAACCGACGCAACCTCTTAAATATGAATGGCATGGCGTTTTTGTGTTTTGCGGTTAAAAAGGCCGGGTTAGTAGTCGGCCCGGGTTAGAATAGTTTTTCCGGTACTTTTCGGTACTTTTCTCTCCTTTTCGTTCCTTCTCGGTCTCCTTTTCGGTCCTTTTCGCTCCTGTTCGGTCCTTTTCGCTCCTTTTCGAGAACAAGTAGCACCCTCGAGTCTGTTTGCGCACCTTTTAGATGCGACCTTCACCTTTCGTGTGCCGACTTCCGTTTTCATTATAAAAAAACCCACGGCATATTTGGGGGTATTGCGGTATATTTGGGGGTATTGCGGTATATTTGGGGGTATTGCGGTATATTTGGGGGTATTGCGGTAAATAGTAGGCCTAGTACCGCTTTTAGAAGAGCGGAGTTTGGATGTGTGATGGTTTAGACCCTTGTTTGCGCTTCAGCCCGAAAGGGCGGAGCTTTTGATGACAGAGAGGCGGTGTACTCTCAGATCTTGATCTCTGTACTTAACGCAAAAGAAGGCGGAGTTTTGGGAGTGGCGGCGTCGCTTGATTAGCCGCCGGGAGAGCGGCGTTTTCTTTGAGACGAGAGGGAGTTTTGGTGGGTGTGTGGGTTTTTGTTGAGTGAGTGGACATTGTATGCTTTGCCATGAAAGCTGCTTCTGGCCAGAGCAGTCTTTCCTCTGGTCGAAGTTAGGTGGGTTTTGATTATGATCTTGTATTCAACCCGTAAGGGTGAGATTGAGTTGTAGCATTGTCATTGTAGGGATTTTTGGGGTTGAGAGATTGCTTGTCATTTGCACATTGCTTGTTGCTGCTTGCATATGGGTTGATGCCAGCATACTGGGTGTTGCTTGCATTTTTGTCATCATTTGCATATTGTGGTTGCCTGCATTGTTTTAAGTTATTATTAAAGTTCTGTTTGTTGAATTTACTTTCCCCGCTTCAGTGTCTGCTTTATTCGTGTATGTCCGTCAGTGGTGTGGCAAAGAGATTTTTTAGGTGAAAAATCTCCACCATCCTTTGACTTAGTGTGTGAGAGAAGAAAAAAAATGATTCCCATCACAGCAAGGATGGAGGGGTAGGGGCCGCTATTGCGGAGGGCCGCTATTGCGGGATTTTTTTTATTAACAAAAGTTCTTAGGCCATTTTGATTCTTTTGTCCTAAAACGTCTAAAAAAAATTAATAATTTTGATACTTTTTTTCGAAACTTTTAGAAAGTTTTTTTTCTATTGCGGGGGGCCGCTATTGCTGGATTTTTTTGGGTCAAAAGTTCTTCAGGCCATTTTGATTCTTTTGTCCTAAAACGCCTAAAAAAAACATAAAATATGTGTTACTCTTTAGGGGGGAAAAAACTTAGAAATTTTTTCGGGTTTTATCAATGACGGGTGAAGCTTTATATTCTAAGTCCATCCCACGTTTGACTCTCAACGGGTGGTCCCTACGCCCTAACCAAAGATTATAGGTTACACAAAGATAGCTCATGCCGAGCTTTTGCTATATAGAGTTACAAGACGCTCGGAACGCAGCGCCCCAAGCGGCCAGGACTATGGGGAAGTAATCACACTGCTTGGATACATGTAAAAAGTGCTTGTTTGTCGACGCGTTTCTGATGCATTCCGATCATGTTTGTGAATACATTTACGGTGTAATGTGTAATAAAATGAGTTGCTGCAATAATGGGGGTGTTTTGGCTTTGTTTTTTGTAGCAGGCGTTGTGAAATCGAAATATTTGGTTCATCGAAATGTGAGCCTATAGTCCGTTTCGACATTGCTCTGTCAGTGGAGACAAAGATTATTCGTCTGCTAGCCATCTAGGTACATACGACCGGTGAGGTTTGTTTACTTATCTTCTGTGGGTTTAGTGCAGAAAGTATACGTTAAAACAGTCTAATATGACTATTTTCGATTAGTTTTTAATTTAATTAATATTTTTGCATGCTTTAACGCGGCCGGATCTTTGGCATAACTCCCCGGGCGTGCGAAGTCAGTAGCGTCTCCACTGATAGAGCAATGTTTAAACGGACTATACCCATATAAAAAAATTCTATAGAAATGTCTATAGAAATGTCTATAGAAATCTATACAAATTTCTATAGAATTCTATAGAAACTTCTATAGAAATCTATAGAAATTTCTATAGAAAATTTTTATATGGGTAGGCTGACGCGCATGCGCAGAAGCATCCATTTAGATGAACCAAATATTTCGATTTCACAACGCCTGCTACAAAAAAACAAAGCCAAAACACCCCCATTATTGCAGCAAATCATTTTATTACACATTACACCGTAAATGTATTCACAAACATGATCGGAATGCATCAGAAACGCGTCGACAAACAAGCACTTTTTACATGTATCTAAGCAGTGTGATTACTTCCCCATAGTCCTGGCCGCTTGGGGCGCAACGTGTCTCGATCCTCATAACAATTAGCTAATGAACTATCTTTGTGTAACCTATAATCTTTGCCCTAACTCCAGGGCCCGACGCTGATGTTGGACACGGGGTCGGCTCTCTATTGCGGAGGGCCGCTATTGCGGGATTTTCTTTTAAACAAAAGTTCTTAAGGCAATTTAGATTTTTTTGTGCTAAAACGCCTATAAAACCATAACATTTTTGTTACTTTTTTAACTTTGAAATTTTTTCGTTTTTTTTTCTATTGCGGGGGGCCGCTATTGCGGGATTTTTAAAAACAAAAGTTCTTAAGGCCATTTTGATTCTTTTGTCCTAAAACGCATAAAAAAACATAAAAATTTGTGTAACTTAAAAAAAAACATAGAAAATTTTTGGGTTTTACCGATAGCTCTCAGCCTAGTCGTCACCCGCCACCCCGCCTGACTGACTTAGCCTGACCAGGGAGTTTCACCTAAACCCGGACGCGTTTCTTTTTGTCACGTTTATGTCCAACATCAGCGTCGGGCCCTGGAGTTATGGCGTAAGGACCACCCGTTGAGAGTCAAACGTGGGATGGAGTTAGAATATAATTAAAGCTTCACCCGTTATTGATAAAACACACTCACTTCCTAATCAGTCTTCTCTCTCTCGGCGACCCTATCGGCCAAGATCAGAAGAAACAACGTCACTTCCTCCATCAAAAGAACAAAGCGTGCCTTCGAGGCTAAAATCCACGGAAACAACGTACGTCACTCCCTCCATCAAAGCACAAAGCGCGCTTCCGCGGCTAAGACCAAAGGAAACAACGTCGACCACTCCCTTGTCTCGGATATATATTCATTCTAGCCTAGACAAAGCGTCGACGCAAAATGGCCTTAAGAACTTTTGACCAAAAAAATCCCGCAATAGAGGTCCGAAAAATTTCTACGTTTTTTTCAAAAAAAGTAACAAAAATTATATATATATTTTTTAAGGCGTTTTAGGACAAAAGAATCAAAATGCAACTATGTATCATGCATTCAATAGAACATGGTTTCCAGATTTATATTCCTTGACGTTGTGCAGATCTTATATGGCTTGACGAAGGTTTTAGATAAATAGAAAATTTCATGTTTAAACAAATGCTTTAGTTCTGGGTTCCTTTATCATACAGCTCGTATAATTATATCAACTTTGGTGAAGGTCTGCATTCAAGATCACTAGAACCTTTCAGCAGTTAGCTCAGAATTATTTCCCTTGACGAGTTCTCTGGGAGAAATAAGCGATTTCGTTCATCGCAGTCTGAAGCACGTGTGAAGCAACATACATAGCATAGAGCTCTCTGCTCCTTCTACTTCTAGATTGAAACCTCTTACACGATGCCTAAGGAAAGAGTGGCGAAAAAAAGTCGCCAACATGAAACAGTACAGAAACAAGGTATACATTATTTTGTTCCCTTATCATACTTCGTATGTTCCTTCATAAACTGTTACGCCTGAGATAACTTCGCAAAACGGTGACTGAAGACGCGTGAAAATAAATATCTACAACAGTACAGGGTCTACAAAGCCTCTTAACACTTAGTAGGCACTAGTGCACACTACAATCTATTTACGAATCGTATCAAATTAAGTGTATATTGGCACAGTGATGGATCACTGTTTAGCTCGTTGTTGACAAACTGGAGGGGTTTAAAACAAGGATTGATAATTTCGTTGCAGGTATCCTGTTCAACACAAATATTGGACAGCACATCTTGAGAAATCCTCTCATCATCACCTCCATGGTTGACAAGGTAGGTTTTCTTACCAATGTACATGTGTCTTTTCTGCCCTGGTCAACCACTGAACCAGACATCTTCACACAGCAATCTCATAGCAGTGCGATCTTGTAGTCTTACGTTTACAAAATAAATAAATAATTTTGCATTTGAAGTGCAACACAACTCACAAGTGAGCCTTTTTGTTTACTTATTGACTCACCGTGACGGTCTGTGAAGATAATTTCTCCAGGAACACTTAACTGCTGGGACCAACCTTGAATTCAAAATAAATGGAGGATTGGTGCACACATGATTAGTACTGGGTCCTTCCAAAAAGCTGGGACCAATTGTGTGACATGAGTGGCAAAAAACCAAATGAGCTGAAATGCTTATTTTTGTATTGCATATGAAAAAACTGTGTTTGAGTGACAATAAAACCTAAATATGAAGATAAGTTTGTGATTGGTGTTCAAGTGGCAGATAGTTGAATGCGCCCAGTCTGCGAAATGTCTATTGTAACATGGAAACCAAATGACAATAAATAAACAACAAATGTCCTGTTTAAAATTGTCAAAATGATTCAATTCTTTTTAACATTCACTAAATAACAGCAAATACACAAGAAAATTTGACAATGCAACATATTTTGATACAGTACTATGATGTTTAACTTGAATGTACCAAATCATGTCGTAAACATTTACAAAAGTNNNTGTAATCTGAAGCTAAACGACGTTCCGAATATCGCAATTGGGGCGAATCGCCCAGCACCGCTCGCGAAGCTTCCCTCCTGAACAGCGGCTTGTTCAGGAGGCGCAGCGCTGCAAAGCGCCCAATCACATGCAGCGCTTTGCATCGCTACGCGTCCTGAACATGCCATTTCACGGCACAAGCGCTGCTCAGTTCGCGAGGACTCTAGTCTATCACGGCCCGGGTGATTGACTATAAATTATAAACTATAAACTGTGAAGAATTTGACACTGTATGCAACAAAAATTAAATTGTAAATCTAAATCAATCACCAATTCAATCATAACACAATCAAGCTTATCGTAATCGCCTGTTGAAGCGTTGAATGGCACACAACATGTCTTTCGTAACAAGACCACACGATCCGGAATCCAAACAACACCACAAGAAAATCCCGCCAACCATATTGTTTACCCGGACCTACTGCGTTCTAATATCAATCCGCATGAAAGATGTAATGGAACACAGAAAATAGTCCTTCTTTTCTTATTCTAGAATGAGTACGCGCCTTTTTTGAACAGTCTTTCGTAACAAGCAAAACCGGAAACGATGTTCGCGGACAATTTTAAAATCAACATAACTTGATGTTTCCTAATAAATGAAAACAAAACAGCAACTGTGTAGTGACCTAGAAACACATCGTTCTCATTGCAACGTCACAGTCATATATTCCTACGCTTTACTGGACTAGCGTAGTGAGCTATTTGATGGCATCACACTCGGAAACCACATGTTACGAAAGACAGGAAATTGGACTCTGGCTAATATGACAGAAAATACTAAACACATCATTATTTCAAACTAATGGTACAATTATGTAAGTATTAATAGATACGAATATGATTTCATTGTGTTTTAATATGCTATCTTGCAATTCAAATCTATGCCCAACTAAATGCATATCTAGCATGTCACAACACGTGACCTTCTTCTGAACCACTTTTCGACTTTTGGGCCAAATATTTGAAATGCACTGATAATCTATAAATGTGAAGTTATCAATACTATTTCTGAAATCATTTTGGGGGAGGTTTACACCCATAACATTGAGAAAAAGAGTTGTTTTGGAGTTCAAAAAGGGTTTTCCCCATTACACCTGTGTAGCAACCCAGCTTTTTGGAAGGACCCTACTACTAGTCAAGAGGACTGTGCTAAGAACATAGGTATGCCAGTCTTCACCGTTAGATAGTGTAGCAGTATGTCTCCAGATCTGTGTAACCTAATGATCTCTTTTTCCCTGGGGATTTTTTTAAATATATATTCAAGCCAGATGGAGTGATTGACTTCAAGTTTAGGAATGTTATTTCTGGTCTCTACCAAACAGTGCCTAGAATGTGTAAATTAGCAAGTCTGGCAGCTGAAGGCTGAAGGGAGAGGCATTATAAACAGTTCTAACAAGGCTCCATGTCCACGCTGAAATATTTATACCTGAGGCAATAGATGTATTGTCCATTGAAGATTGCTTATTTGACCTTTCCTTGTAATGAAATGTTAGCTTATTCAGTTATTGTCATGCTGTTTACTGCTGTAGAGTCAGTCTTAAATAAAATTATTGCTGTCTGATGCTAACTGAGTTAGTACAAGAATTGACCAATTTTAGATTTCATGCTGAAACCCATCACACTACTATGTCACAAGTCTGCTGTAATTAGCTTCCAACCACAACCAATGGAGAAATAGAAGATTATTAAAGTAGAGTAAGAGGTGTTTCAAAGTGAGAGGGAAGCCAAGCTACTCCTGTGAAATTACTGGATTTGCCGATACACAGAACTTTACCAGTGGGACCATTGGGCTACAATGAAATGTGAAAGCTTTAGACAAGGGGTTGATCTGTGAAAAGGCCTGTGTTGCAGTATCAGGATATAAAACAGGTCCTGGGAACTGCACCATGACACCGGGGCTCAAAGTCCCCAAGCATGATGTTTCCTCTGAAAGACGATGATAACAATAGACATAGTATAGACAGCTGGGAATGCCTGACTGACAACCCCATCCAGCAGATAGAGGGGGACTGTCAAAGAGGGCACCACGGGGGCTATGTCTAGAGGACAGATAACTTAGGGACAGGTGGAGCAGGAGGGGCAGGAAGGGTAGACTGTAATGCCTGTAGGAGGCAGGAAGGGTAGACTGTAATGCCTGTAGGAGGCAGGACGGGTAGACTGTAATACCTGTAGGAGGCAGGAAGGGTAGACTGTAATGCCTGTAGGAGGCAGGAAGGGTAGACTGTAATGCCTGTAGGAGGCAGGAAGGGAAGACTGTAATGCCTGTAGGAGGCAGGACGGGTAGACTGTAATGCCTGTAGGCCCCTCCAGGAGGCAGGAAGGGTAGACTGTAATGCCTGTAGGAGGCAGGAAGGGTAGACTGTAATGCCTGTAGGAGGCAGGAAGGGTAGACTGTAATGCCTGTAGGAGGCAGGAAGGGTAGACTGTAATGCCTGTAGGAGGCAGGAAGGGTAGACTGTAATGCCCTGTAGGCCCCCCCCAGGAGGCAGGACGGGTAGACTGTAATGCCTGTAGGCCCCTCCAGGAGGCAGGAAGGGTAGACTGTAATGCCTGTAGGAGGCAGGAAGGGTAGACTGTAATGCCTGTAGGAGGCAGGAAGGGTAGACTGTAATGCCTGTAGGAGGCAGGAAGGGTAGACTGTAATGCCTGTAGGCCCCCCCCTCCCCAGGAGGCAGGAAGGTGGGGCAGCCACTGCTACATCAGAGTGGGAGTCTTAGGCCACTCTAGTGGCTGTCCTTGAGCCATCGGACCCTACTGTTTGGAAACAGAGGGTTCCCTGCTGCTACTACTACTACTACTGCTACTACTACTACTGCTACTACTACTACTGCTACTACTACTACTGCTACTACTACTACTACTACTACTACTACTGCTACTGCTACTACTACTACTACTACTACTACTACTGCGACTGCTACTGCTACTGCTACTACTAATACTACTAGTACTACTACTACTACTACTACTACTACTACTACTACTACTACTACTACTACTACTACTACTACTACTACTACTACTACTACTGCTGCTGCTGCTGCTGCTGCTGCTGCTGCTGCTGCTGCTACTACTGCTGCTACTACTACTACTACTACTACTACTACTACTACTACTATTACTGCTGCTACTACTACTGCTACTACTACTACTGCTACTACTACTACTGCTACTACTACTACTGCTGCAACTACTAGTACTACATGTACTACTTCTACTAATTCTACTACTACCGCTACTACTACTGCTACTGCTGCTACTACTACTACTACCGCTACTACTACTACTACTGCTGCTACTACTGCTACTGCTGCTACTACTACTACTACTACTACTACTAGCACTACAACAAACAACAATAGCTACTACTACTACTACTACTACTACTACATCCAGTCTGCAAATCATACAGAATATAAACATCTGAGAGAGTTTGGGTGCACGAATCAGAAAGTCCTAGAGGTGGATGAAATCAAAATATTCTGGAACTGGGAAATCACAACACATCAGGTGTTCATGGGAAGGAAACCCAACATAGTTGTAATTAAAAAAAAGTAAAACAGCATCTGTCACTGATGATGCAATCCCCAAACAACAAGATCATAAAAACCAAGCAGTTTGAGAGAAAAATTGTTTTAAAGTTCCAGGATCTTCAACTATACGCACAGGCTGTGCAGTTTGAAAGCGCAGATGATGCCAGTGGTCACCATGGCACTGGGAAACAACCCACTTGAACTCCCAGCACACCTTGAGAAAGAGCCAGGCAGGCACGAAGTAGTGCCTCCCCTAAAAGCTGCCTTCCTAAGCAGTGCCCACAACTCCTGAATTTCATAGAAACCTGATAGGATTCTGTGACTAGTATACCTAGGTGTGAAACAACACTTCAAGAGTCATGGCTGCTGCTGCTGATGTTGTTGTCGTTATTGTTGCTATAATCATCGTTGTCTTTGTGAAATGCTTTTATAGGCTGCACTTCTTCCTACTGACTCCGTTCTTGAAGTTGGTCCTGGCACTGGAAACATGACAGTCAAGCTCTTGGAGAAAGTCAAGCTGGTAAGTGTTGAAGTACTTCACCTTTTTTCTTTCCCTCAGTAGACAGCATGACATGAGTCTAATTTACTCTCAATCCTGTGCAAAGATGGGTCTTGATTGGTTGCGAGACATTACTCATTTTGCACAGTTTTCTTTTGATTGGCTACCTATAACTAGTACTCACTGTATGCTAGCATTTAGACACTGACCTATTTCTGTATCAGATTGAGACATATTTATTCAGAGGAAGTGATTTTTTTGCAAGCTATGAGCATGAAAAACTGCTTCAAAATGTCCATGTCGCTGAATTTTTCAACAGCCAATTACCAAAAACAATGGCCGAATGGGGGAAAAGAATAAAGTGTGCACAACTGAGCTATATGATAGTGTCATCAAACATGTTTTTTGTATCACATAGCTGACTGGTGGGCAGCTATTTTAGACAACCAATCTGTGCCTGGCTTGGCAGGGGATTTAGTCATGGTCAACAGCATGCAGCCTTCTTATGGCAATTGCCTCATTCTGTGTCTCGCAAACAAACATGGTGAAATTATGCTCTTTTGTCTCAGCTGTTTTGCACATGTATGGAACTTTCACCCTTGACATGTTTCCAGTTGCCGTCATCTGCATTCAATAACTCGTCAGCATTTATTTTGTGTGACCCTTCTAGTTTAGTGTGTAAAGCCAGGGGAGTAGCTGCTGTTGTTCTTCCTCACTGCCCCCTCTCCCCTGTCTGACTTAGTGAATCACATGGTTGATATATATGAAGAAAATGTCAAACCTGTCATTTTTGGCTTCAGGCTGTCATGAACCATCTGACCCTTACTGACTTCCTGAGAAGAAGCAAGGCAGAAAAAAAAGTTTCATGACACCTTTTACATCACAACTTCACTTTCTGCTGTAACTGCTCACTTTAAACCCAGGTGTGAAACACCATTTTCCAATAAACAAAACTGGCCTCTAGATATTTAAACAGATGGCCCAGTGACCTAAGAGCACAGTGCAAAGAAAGTCACATCCCAACTTGGTAAATAGTTGCTTTAGACAAATATAAACCCCTGGCAGGTTGGGGGTAAGAATACACCCACCCCCCTCTACGTGCAGACTTGACTTCTTCTAACTCTAACCAGCTCTACTAATTTCCTTGCTCAGTCGGTGAGAGGCCACAAAACTTAATTCCTTTGTTCTTTCATAAAATGAAGATATTTAACTGATTTCAAATCTGCTCTTTATTGCAAAAGAATGGAATTTAGTCACAGAGATATACTGATATCAAGCCTTTTGCTTAATTACACTGATGTCATAAGGCATGAAAAAAAAAGTTGTTATGATAACCCAACCGACTCTTTTTGACTCACATGCAAAGCAAAAGTGAGTCTATGTACTCACCCGTGTCGTCCGTCCGGGCGGGCGGGCGTCCGGGCGTCCTGTCGTCCGTAAAAAACTTTAACATTTGACTTTTCTCGGACACTATTAAATCTATTAACACCAAATGTGGCATGATGGTGTATGATGACAAGGCCTCAAAAAACATACACAATGACTCGACCATGCTTCAAGGTCAAGGTCGCAGGGGCCATAAATGTTGTCTAAAAAACAGCCATTTTTCACATTTTCCCAATTTTCTCTGAAGTTTTTGACATTGGATACCTGACCTATATTTGGTATAAAGTAAGCTCTATCTTTTGATACCAGTTTGGATGACCTTGCTTCAAGGTCAAGGTCACAGGAGCTCTTCAAAGTTGGATTGTATACATATTTTGAAGTGACATTGACCCTGAACTATGAAAGATAACTGTTTCAAACTTCATAATTGTGTGGGGCACATGTCATACTTTCATCATGAGCCACATTTGGTCACATATCATCAAGGTCAAGGTCACTTTGACCTGTATGAAATGTGACCAAATTGGTCAGTAAACAAGGCCTTGTAAAGGCGCCGCAGGCACCCTCCTTTGACAACTGACCAGCAGTGTAGCACGCTGGCCATCCTCTGTGAAGTCGTTGCAGTGCAACAGAGTGTCGCGACACCCACTGCCCACCTCTGCTTCTTCATTGATCTCCACCCAGTTCTTATCAACATCATCATCAGGCAGGCTGTCTTGGTTGCCGGCAACACTATTGATCTTCTCATAAACTATCATACATGTCAGTATTCTGTCACTACAGCTCGCTCTGTCTGACAGCGTTTCCCTAGGATGTCTACTGCGATGTATGGCAGTAGCATCAGTGGACTTTGGTGAAGGAATGTAAAGGTGCTTTTCACAACACAAACACATAAGTTCACAAAACTATCATTCATTTCAGTATTTTGTCACTACCACTCGCTCTGTCGCTGACTTGAGTTGAGTTGCACAACCTCTGTACATAGTTCACAACACAACCTCTGTACATAGTTCACAACACAACCTCTGTACATAGTTCACAACACAACCTCTCAGCATGTGCGTTGTGTGGGCTTTGCCCTTCTTGTTTCCAATTGACCCCCCCAAAAATGTTGATGAAAAAAGAAAGAAAAAAAAAGAAACAGTAGGTAAACAACAAGTTGCATGCTGTCCCATCTTCCCCATGAGCACTCAGTAAAATAGTGTTTGCAGCAAAAGAGGTACACGCATACACATGTATGCAGTCTCAGCCTGGCCTCCTTAGAAACAAATGATATTTTTAAAGTTCAGACATACCAACCAACCCTATTTGGGGGAGCCATGTTACCTTAACCACAATTTGTGTGTGTGTGTGTGACTTAATCTCAAGTTGTGCCAGCCATTAGTGGTTAAAATCTCATGTACCTCACTACCTTTCTCTGCCCCTTGTTAGTGTTTCCATGACTACACAGCTGTCAGCTCAGCCTGGGATGCTTTCTCTGCCCCTTGTTAGTGTTTCCATGACTACACAGCTGTCAGCTCAGCCTGGGATGCTTTCTCTGCCCCTTGTTAGTGTTTCCATGACTACACAGCTGTCAGCTCAGCCTGGGATGCTTTCTCTGCCCCTTGTTAGTGTTTCCATGACTACACAGCTGTCAGCTCAGCCTGGGATGCTTTCTCTGCCCCTTGTTAGTGTTCCATGACTACACAGCTGTCAGCTCAGCCTGGGATGCTTTCTCTGCCCCTTGTTAGTGTTCCATGACTACACAGCTGTCAGCTCAGCCTGGGATGCTTTCTCTCCCATTTTCCTCCTTTCACTCATGGTCTACATTTAGCTGTCCAGTGCAGACCTTTGGGGAAGTAAGGCCTTATCATGTTCTCTATGTGGTCACCAGATCGAATAGGAATGCCTGAAAGCTAACACACAACTTCCCAGGGCTACAATGTGGATAGGATGATAGTAGGCCTCTTTAGTCATGTCTGACCATGGATCCTGGCCCAGGAGTTGTTGCTCAGCTGTAGACTGCTGTGACTGTGTAATCAAATCCTGGAGTGGCAGGCTCTGTCACAGTGGTTGCGCTTGAAGGTGCTGGTGTCATCCAGGCACATCCTGTCCTTCTGTTGAGTGCATTCCTCTATGTCCAGCTGTCCAAGTGTCCACTCTCAGTCCCCCAGTCAGTACCGAAGCTTGCCTCTCAAACTGGTGCAGTCCCAGGCAATGTCCTCTCTGCTCTAGAGTACTTAAAGCAATAAAGGGCGTAACACACTAACCACTTTGGATAGTTACAACTGTAAAGTACTGTTTTATTGTGGAGTAACCCTTGATAGACTGCACTCAATGTATTTGTATTCCCATGTAGGTCACAGCATATGAGTTGGACCCCAGAATGGTGGCTGAGCTGAAGAAGCGAGTCCAAGGAACGTAAGTGCTAGTCCCGGTTGTCTGCATTTTGTGCCAGGGCAATGACTACACTGGCTGCTGGGCTCCATAGCCTACTCCCCTTTTTCCTGTTCCCTCCCCTCCATCCATCCACCCATCATTTCTTCCTCCCGTCCTTCCATGCATGCATGCATGCATCCTTCCCTATCCCTCCCTCCCTCCCTTCCTCCCTCCCTCCCTCTTTTCATCCATCGATACATCACTCCATCCATCCATCCATCCATCTATCTGTCCACCTGTCCATCCATGGAAAATAATTAAATTGAGGAGAAGCTTTTTGTCTTTCTGTTGATTGTTTCACTCCTTTCCACCAAAAAAAAAGAAAGAAAAAAAATCTCTTTGCATGAAACTGTTGCACTGAACATACATTTTCCACATAACCCTTTTAGCAAGTGAACAGTGACAGTGAATGCAACTGGAAGTAAGATACTTGTAAGAGAGGCAGTGGAATAAAGCAGACGAAAAAAGAAAAAAGGTGAGAGGTGAGTGAAAAGTTGAAACTGAGCACTGATTTCTAGCAAAAGACTGGTAGCAGAAGTTTCAAATAGTAACAATACTGGAATGCAGCGATTCATAGCTGTGGATAAGCTGTGGACAAGAACTGTTTGAAAATGTGATTTTATTACAGGAATGATGCTTTTTGGAGGAATGAATAATTTGTGCACATAATATTCCTGTGTTCCATTGCACTCTGCTTCATATCTGCTACGACATAGCTGGCTGAGGAATTAAAAAAAAATTAATAACTTAAAAACCACATTATCATTAAAAGTTTATATTTTTGGAGGTCCTATTTGAATCCCCATATTGATTTCGCATTCAATTTTATCCCTCTTGATCGAAGAAATGACTTTATAGAAGCATTAGGGTCGACTATCATTGATACACGACTGCTTTCAAATTTCAAAGAAATGAATGTTTTAGAGTGGATTGTATATCATGGTTTGATTTATACCCATGCCTGTAAGGAAGTAGCAGACATTTGGGATTCCCTTGGTGATGGTTACCTCCCTTTTGTTATCACCGATAATGAACCCTAATGCCTTTATTAAGTCGTCTAGTCGATCAAGAGGGATAAAATTGAATGTGAAATCATTTTGGGGATTCATGAATTCAAATAGGGCCTCCAAAATCCTTTACTTTGAACGATAATGTACTTTTAAAGTAATTAAAGAAACCAACCAATCGAAACTCCTGAGCCCACTACATTGTTAGATTGTAGCAGAGATGAAGCAGAGTGAATAGCAGACCTGCCTATTCTCCCGAAAAATTCGGGAGACTCCCAATTTAGGCCTGTTTCTTCCCACCAGGGCGTTGCCCTGGACCCCACCGGGGCCTTGGCGTCCCCTGGACCCCGGCCTGTTTTTCAGAATCTCCCTAATTGGCCTTTGGGTTGGTAGGCAGTACTGTAATAGCAACTGATGGACATTTCACCTATGAAAAAATAGTGAACAGTATGCAGGATTGATGTTCTTTTTCCATATATGTATTTCAATGCCTGCATTGCTATTTAAGGATGAAACTTGTCATGAGAAATTTTTGTAAATACCTGTACAAGGCTTTCCAGCTGACTGGAGAGTCGTCAAAGCTGTGATCAAAGGGATTTGTGATAGCAGTGGGATGTAATGTGGTGTGGTGTGATGTGGTGTGGTGTGATGTGGTGTGGTGTGATGTGGTGTGGTGTGATGTGGTGTGGTGTGGTGTGATATGATGTGTTGTGGTGTGGTGTGATGTATGTATGTATGTATGTATTTTCATTTTTACTGCGCCATTATCACGATGGCGCAGTAAAAATGAAAATACATACATACATACATACATCACACCACACCACAACACATCATATCACACCACACCACACCACATCACACCACACCACATCACACCACACCACATCACATCACATCACACCACATCACATCACACCACACCACACCACACCACACCACATCACATCACACCACATCACATCACATCACACCACATCACATCACATCACACCACATCACATCACATCACACCACATCACACCACACCACACCACACCACACCACCCAGGAGTGAAACCGGGTACCAAATGGCCCTCTTTAGGGCTACCAAACGGCCCTCCTCAGGGCCTCTCCCCAGGTCCTTCGGATGAGACCTTAATAAACCGAGGCCTAAGTGCGCTTAGAACCACTGGATAAGGCGCATTATAAATATAATAAATTATTATTATTATAAACATGCTCATGGCGCGACAAGACGAAATAAAAAAGTTTTGAGGCCAGTTTTAAATGCGGCCAAGGATGGACTAACCCTCAGACCCTCAGGAAGTTGGTTCCAGAGTCTCGGTCCAACAACGCTGAAGGAGCGGTCACCGAAGCTCCGTAACCTTGTTTGTGGGACAATCAATAGTCTTCTTTTTGAGGAACGGAGATTCCTTGTGGGGTTGTGAGGTCTAAGGAGTTCTCCGAGGTAGGTTGGGGCTTCACCAGTTTCACACTTAAACACGATGGAGAGGGTCTTAAATTCCACCCGTTGGCGAACTGGAAGCCAATGAAGGTCACGGAGAACAGGGGTTATGCGAGCCCACCTCCGCAGTCGCTTCACTACCCTAGCTGCAGAATTCTGAAGACGCTGAAGTTTCTGCAATTGACCGTTGGTTGCAGCAGTCAGCAGACTGTTGCAGTAATCAAGATGGGACAACACAAGAGTCACCACCAGGGCTGCTGCATGTGATGTGATGTGGTGTGATGTAATTTGATGTAGTGTGATGTGATGTGATGTGATGTGATGTAGTATGATGTAGTGTGATGTGATGTGGTGTGGTGTGGTGTGATGTGGTGTGATGTGGTGTGGTGTGATGTGATGTGGTATGATGTAATTTGATGTAATGTGATATAGTGTGATGTGATGTGATGTAGTATGATGTAGTGTGATGTAGTGTGATGTGGTGTGGTGTGGTGTGATGTGATGTAGTATGATGTGATGTGATGTGATGTGATGTGGTGTGGTGTGATGTAGTATGATGTAGTGTGATGTGATGTGATGTGATGTGATGTGATGTACAGAGTTGAATGGGCCAATGGAGATTGTTATGCTTTCATTTGGGTATATCCCATGTGAAGGGCCAGAGGCCTAACAATAAAGGTCTTGCATAGTATTGTATCATATTGTGTCATATCATTGCTGTATTGTATATACATAAATTAACTGATTTTTTGGTCTTATCTTGTGCATTTCAGGCCTCTGGACCACAAACTGCATGTGGTTGTAGGAAACGTGTTGAAACATGACCTTCCCTTCTTCAACGTGTGTGTTGCCAACCTTCCCTATCAGGTACTGTTTCCATGGACATTACCTCTACACCTGATGCACCAATGATCTTGTAGTCCCTGTAGGTTGGGGGAGGAGTAGACTTTCCCATCTTCCTGTGTGATTCATATTATATCACAAGAGGCAAAAGCTGGGGAAACCAAGTCAGTCAGTCAGTCAGTCAGCCAGTCAGTCAGTCAGTCAGTCAGTCAGTCAGTCAGTCAGTCAGTCAGTCAGTCAGTCAGTCAATCCTGATGCTGCTGTTAGCCTCTATGGCTGCTTGGGGCCACCCCTGGCTGAGCTCCTGGAGTGGGCTTAGAACGCCCTGCAGCCAGGGCTTCCAGCTGATGAGGGGGCATGGAGTGGCACCAACTGAATGTTGAACTGAGACTAGCAATGTTAGGAGTAATGACTTTCAACACAAGCCTTTGTTCATCTTGTGCAGAACTTTCCCATATGGATTATACTATGCAGTACCACCAGCATTCTTTGAGATGCTCCCGCTCCCAGACAAGCCTTGCACACGCACACATGCACAAGCGCACACACACACATATACACACACAAACACATGCATACACACACACACACACACACACACATCAGGCTGCATGCAGTTACTACAAGCTGTTCCAGAATTCAAACAGAGATGAGTTCCTTATAAGTTCATTCTCAAGTTGCTATTTTTCAATTTCAGATTTCCTCCCCTTTTGTCTTCAAATTGCTCCATCACAGACCTTACTTCAGGTAAATGAATTATGTTACACTTATAAATGTTCATCTGAGAAGTAGTGGCAAATAGCATCAGTCACGACATAGTTTTGACTGCAGTGTGCAGTCACCAGTGTCTTCGGCTGCTTGGGATGGCCCTTGATAGAGCTGCTGTAGTTAGCTCCCCAAGCCCAACAGCCAGGGGTTCCAGCTTATGAGGGGGGCATTGAACGGCTCCGGTCCTGTGGTGATATAATTCCCAACACTTTGCCAGAAGACTTGAGTGTGTTGAAACGTGATGCTGCTGATGGTCTGAATGTGTTGAGGTGTGTGGCTGAATGCCTGGGTGGGTTGAGATGTGTTGTAAAAACTGTGTGTATCACAAGATGTATGCAAAAGTTCTGTACAGATTCAGACAAGTTTCCAAAGACTGAACTGTGTTGAGTTATGTGGATGAAGGCTGACTTGTGTGTTGAGGCATGTGGCAGCAGGTTTTCTCTTGTGGAATGTTGCTGAAATGAGATAATAATGATAACCTTAATGTCCTTGTTTGATAAAATCCTCAAGAGGAAATGTTATCCCCAATCTCTGCTTTGCAACGACCAGTAACTAACTCCTTGGAAGAAGAGACTGCAAATGAAGCACCTTGCCCGGGGATGCAACTCTGAGATCTGTGCTGTTTCCAACACTGCGTCTGCCAGCCGAGAATCGATCGTAGGCAAGCACTGTAACCACTGCACGCCTGAGGGTTTCGAGGTGTGTTGTCAAGGTGTGTTGTCGAGGTGTGTTGTCAAGGTGTGTTGTCAAGGGCCTTTAAGTGTGTGTGTGAGATTGTTGTGTGGAGGTTCATTGTCACAGGCTTTTGGATGCAGGGCATGGCAGTGCTTGACATTGCTGAAGTCCTGCCTTTGTACATTTAGGCTGTTGCTTGAGTCTTCTGTGTGTTGAGAGATATGCTGCCAGAGATTTGTTTGTGTGTTGGCACAGCATAGTAGAGTTTGTAGTGCTGCTGGTATTGAGAAACTGTGAAGCTGTTGAGTTACAGCACTGGGAGTATGGTGACCCCTGACCTACTTCCCCCTTGGGTTGTGGGTAAGAATAGACCCTGTGTGGGTTGGGGGTAAGAATAGACCCTGTGTGGGTTGGGGGTAAGAATAGACCCTGTGTGGGTTGGGGGTAAGAATAGACCCTCTGCATCTTCCTACCCGATTAGCTGAAGATGAACAACTATGGAAAAATACTGGACTTGCTCTTATTGTAACCAGCTCTAGTGATTTTAGTCAGCGGCCTCAAATAGGCTAATGGGCTGTCAAGTTTCATTCATTCATACATTCATTCACTTGTTTGTTGTTAATTGATTAATTTATCAATTCCTTTCCTGCCTACTGTACATGGGCTACAGGTGTGCAGTGCTGATGCTACAGCAAGAGTTTGCACAGCGCATGGTGGCCAAGCCCGGGGACAAGCTGTACTGTCGTCTGTCTGTCAACTGCCAGCTCCTGGCCCGAGTGGATCATCTCATGAAGGTGACCTCTCACCCTTGCCATCATGGTTGAGGCTTGTTCCCCAGTGGGTATTGATTTGTATTGAGGCTTGTTCCCCAGTGTGTATTGATTTGTATTGAGGCTTGTTCCCCAGTGGGTATTGATTTGTATTGAGGCTTGTTCCCCAGTGGGTATTGATTTGTATTGAGGCTTGTTCCCCAGTGGGTATTGATTTGTATTGAGGCTTGTTCCCCAGTGGGTATTGATTTGTATTGAGGCTTGTTCCCCAGTGGGTATTGATTTGTATTGAGGCTTGTTCCCCAGTGGGTATTGATTTGTGTGAATAGAAATAAAAAACTCTCGGCGATGAGCCATCATGGTTGAGGCTTGTTCCCCAGTGGGTATTGATTTGTGTGAATAGAAATAAAAAACTCGGCGATGACCCATCATGGTTGAGGCTTGTTCCCCAGTGTGTATTGATTTGTGTGAATAGAAATAAAAAACTCTCAGCGATGACCCATCATGGTTGAGGCTTGTTCCCCAGTGGGTATTGATTTGTATGAATAGAAATAAAAAACTCGACGATGACCCATCATGGCAGTTGTTGGCGTGGACAGGTTCAAGAACATGGAGGTGAAAAGCTTTGGGCTTTGCCAACACTCGCTGTGAGTGTGAACGATCATCTCTGTACTTTAGTTTTTTTCATACCTATCAGAACAAATCAGTTTTCTCTGGGGACCAAACTCCAGATCTGGCTACTCAACTTTCCTCAGGCTTTTTTTTACACCTGTCCATTCACATCTCCCCATTACCAACCAAATCTCTCAATCTTTTCCTTTACATTTGGGAATGTTTTAAATTCAGTTTTGATGTAATCTGATTATGTGGCTTATTCAAAGTCCTCTTTGTATTGGTCATGTCATCAAATTAATTCAAATGAAATTTTTTATTGTCCAAACTGTGGAGGGAAAGAATGAGAGGATAGAAGTAACTGAAAGGGCATTGTGGGGAAGAAAAATGTGTTTATTTCATTTTTCTCAGACTGTAGCCTCCTTCCTCTCACGCTGACATTTTGTCTCTTTTTCTTTCTTTTTCCTCCAAGTTTGGCTGCTACTTAGAAAAGAATTTTGTATGCTCCATCAAACCCAGATTTCTGTCTAGTCTCTGTATCTTCTATGTGTCTCTGCTTTTTTTTTCAGTTCCCATGTCTCTGCTCTGCTCCCAGTGTAGAATGTCTGTCTCCCTGCCTTTCTTTAGTTCTTCATCTCCATTGATCTCATTTTGTGTGTATCCCTGTAACATCTTCTCTCTTTTCTTCTTTAATTTTCTCACTGTCTGCTTATTCCTTCCTTCTGTAATGTCTCAGGAATAGTTATCCATAGGTTTTATTCATCAGGAGTGTCTTACAGCTTGTTTGAACTGTGTTCAACTCAGTGTTCAACTCAGTGTTCAACTCAGTGTTCAACTCAGTGTTCAACTCCGTGTTCAACTCCATGTTCAACTCTGTGTTCAACTCAGTGTTCAACTCAGTGTTCAACTCTGTTCAACTCTGTTCAACTCTGTGTTCAACTCAGTGTTCAACTCAGTGTTCAACTCTGTGTTCAACTCTGTGTTCAACTCTGTGTTCAACTCTGTGTTCAACTCAGTGTTCAACTCAGTGTTCAACTCTGTGTTTAACTCCATGTTCAACTCAGTGTTTAACTCAGTGTTTAACTCCGTGTTCAACTCCGTGTTCAAGTCAGTGTTCAACTCCGTGTTCAACTCAGTGTTGTGTTTTGTTTGGCAGGTTGGAAAGAACAACTTCAGGCCACCCCCCAGGGTGGAGTCCAGTGTGGTGCGAATTGAACCCAAGAACCCCCCTCCTCCCGTCAACTTCCAGGTATGCTTGCAGATCATGCATGTGTGCATGCTTTCACACACAGGTTTGCACACATACATGCAGGAACATGTGCACTCACACACACACACATATGCATGCACACATGCACACGCACGCACACACACATGCATGCACATATGCATGCACACACACATACACATGCATGCACACACATGCATGCCAGCACAGATGCGCACACACATACATGCACGCATGCGCGCACACACGCACTCACAATCACACACACATGCATGCACATACACACACACACGCACATACACATGCATGCACACACATGCATGCCAGCACAGACGCGCACACACACACACGCACACACACACACGCACACACACACACGCACACACACACCCTTTCAATCAAGTCAGATCTCAGATGAATTATCCCTCCTCCCCACCTCTGCATTAGATTTCAGGGAAACTGAACTCTGTTATCTCCCTTTCTCTCACCCCTCACAGAGAACTGATATAACTGTACCCCCAGCACTACTTGCATGTTCCACTAGGCTGTGGTTCAAATTTTAAGATGAGTAAACTTCATGCTGATAAGAGAAGCTGTAGAGATAGGTGCATAGCTGTGAGGACATCAGATACACCAGTTTTTTTTTCTTTGGAATATTTGCTATCTCCCTGCTATTTTTGAAGCTACTTAAGCTGTTGCCGTTACAAGGTGAAACAAGAAAAGTAGGACAGGAGAATATACCCAGCAGGAGCAGTGATAATAACAGCAAAACCCACTGTTTGAATAACAATGTAGCTATTAATTAGTATATCCATGGATATAATCATCCTTATTTCATGCAAAGTTTTCTTACAGCAGCAGCAACAACAAGAAGCCCAGCCATCACCGCCACTACCTAAAGCCACCTTGTGAACATCCCTGTAGCTGCCAAGCCATTGTCATCCTTACTTGATGCTGTCTTACCCCATAGTCTGTTGGAATGGCACTGTTGAACTTGCTGGTGTTCTTTGCTGTGGCTGTCACCTCTGTATGGTCTGTTTGTGCAGGAATGGGACGGCTTGGTGAGAATTTGCTTCAGCAGAAAGAACAAGACTATATTGGCCTCCTTCAAGTAAGCAAAATTTATTGTTGTTTTTGTGTGTGTGTGTGTGTGTGTGTGTGTGTGTGTGTGTGTGTGTGTTGTGTGTTTGTGAGTGTGTGAGTGTGAGAGAGAGAGAGAGAATGAATGAATGTATGTTTTTGTGATTCCAGAATATGTTAAGGTTTCCCCAACAAACAATTGTTTCATGAAACATGGCCCAAAAATAGGGCAGGTAGGTGCCCCCCCCCCCCCCCCCCCCCCACACACACACACACACACACGAAAGTTCAAAGAAAGGCTGCCATACCTAAAATGTCTCTGTCAGAGAAAAACTCTCTTAAGATGGAAGACATGAAGACAAGCTGTCTGAGAAATTTTGGGTTACTTTTTGCAGCCAATTGTTATTGATTCTAGTCAAGGATTTACACATTTTACATAGGTGAACACTATTTGTGTGTGTGGTGTTTTTTCCAGTGGCAAAAACCTCCAAAAAGCATATAGATCAGTAGATGTTGGCAAAATTTAGGGTCACTCAGGTGATTGGAAACAAGCAACTTTTGGGGGGCCTTATAACTGTGTGATGATATATCAGAGGGATGAAATTTAAGCCATTAAACCTAAATGCAGATGTTTACATGATCTCAATTAAAGGGAAAAATGACGTTTGTGTCTCTAATGAGTATCACACTTGTAGTACTCCACTAATGTGTGTGTGCTAATGAATAATCATGAGCTGCATGCCAAGTCTGCTGGCTCTTGCCTGCACTGTGGACTGACTGAAAGTACGACCGATAAATAAACCAGGAGTTCTCCACCGAGTTGCAGGAGATCTCCATGTACACCTCTTCCTTCACATGCGTTGCTGTAGAGTTTTTACCAACATGACAGCTCTCTTCTTCAGTATTGACTAATTCATTCTTGTAATTTGGGTTCAGTTTGATCCTATTTATCAGATGTCCTTCTGTGACCATGATTGAGCAGCTGCAACTCAAACATGCATGCCATTATGGTTGATTTGTTGATTAGGCTTTAGTGAGTGAATGAATGAATGAATGAATGAATGAATGGATGAGGTTTTATGGCCTATCAGCAATTGGTTATGTAAGGGCCATCAAAAACAACATCACTAGATAGAGTTGGAACAAGTCAAGCGACAATTTCCCCACCCCAGTCATTCACTTTGTACCAATGGTGCAGGGAGATGGCTGGGTCTATTTTTATCCCCAACCCACAACAAGAGGATGGGCTTCAGTGAGGTTTGACTTGTATTTGCAGGCATTCCAAAACCCTTGAAGTGCTGGAGAGGAACTACAGAAGCTGCTGCTCCCTCAGCAACACAGTAAGTCCACAGGTCTCTTGAGCAGCACTGGAAGAATGTAGGATGACAATTAGAGCTGGGCTAATCCCAGCTGAGGGAAGGAGCTGGCTTGCAGACAATATTTTGCTATTTGATGTAAAGCTGCCCTGATCATGTGTGTGTGTGTGTGTGTGTGTGTGCGTGCATGCATGTTTCTACTGATGCATATATGTGTGTGTCTGTGTGCATGGGCATGCATGTGTGTGTGTATGTGAGTGCATATGTGTGTGCATGCATGCATGTATGTGTGTGTGTGTATATGTGAATTTACATGAATGTTTTTATGTGAATGTGGTGCATGTTTGTGTGCGAGTGAATGTGCACATTAATGTGTGTATGTGTATGTATGAACAAAGACAGTAGGCTCGCATGCTCATATAAGCAAGATGTTTGTGTATGTGTGTACGTGCATGGGTTTATTAATATGTATGTATTTTTGTTTGTGTGAATGTGTACAGCTGATCATATGCTCCTTATCTCCTGTCTTCCTACAGTCCGGTGATCTGTGAGTAAAGTGACCCAGACATGGCTGATGGGTTGCTATGTAATGCACACCTTTACCTTTGCAGCCCATCCCAGCAGACTTCAACATGAAGGAGAAAGTCACCAGTCTGCTGGAGGAGAGCAGCTTTGGCAGCAAGCGGCCCCGCACCATGGACCAGGATGACTTCATGAGGTGTGTCCAGTTTGGGTGTGTGATGACTGACTGGCAGCCCTCCTCTGTGGGGATTTCCCTCCTTGCAGACCTTGCTCTCCCCTCATCTGTCCTTCCTCTCTTGACTCCCTCACTCCCCTTTCTTTCTCCTCTCCCTCCTCTCTTTCCCCTTTCTCCGGCCTTTTTCAACCCCCTTTTCTTTCTTTCTTCCCTCCCCCCACTGTCCTTTTCCCCCCGTCTCTTCCTGTCTATTTTTCTCCAACTCTCATTTTCCACTTTGTCATATCTACCTTGTTTTTTCTCATCCTGCCTTATCCTTTTTCTTTCCTTCATTCTCACCCTTCATCCAAACTTGTCTCTTTCTTATTCCTTTCCTTCTTCTTGCTTTCACTATCTTTTATTTCTCTTTATCTATCCATATCTATTTTTATGTTCCTTATTTCTATGTTTTTCTGTCTGTTAATGTGTGTGCTTATATGTGACCCTCCACGACTAAATGAGTCGCTTGCGCACTCACATAGTTTTGCGTAATAGCCAAGTAAATTATGATGGGGTCAAAATGGTCGTTTTTTAGCTTTTGACTGTTTTAGAATCTAGAGACTATACTTTATTGTGTGTGAAAGTCTTTTGGATGAAATCGACCTCTAGACACACGGATATGTTCACTTTGTTTGCTTGGTGTTCAATTTCCCGCATCGAACGATCGTAAGACCACGCATCGAATTTCGCCTCCATACAATACAGTCGCACACGATCGCCACTGAGCCACCAAATCATTTGCAGGGGTAGAGGCTGGCCTACTTTCACGAATGACCTTGTATACTGCAAGTTAGTATCTGTCAAAAATGTAATTATTGACTTGTCAGAAATGAAAAAAAATATTTTGACTAAAAAGTCATTAGCTGCCCATTATTATGCTATACGTCATCCCATTAAAAACACCAAATAAGTAAAAGTAAGTCAAGATAATGCAATCAAATTTTATAACACCCTTGCCCATATATAACCTAATCACTGTGCCAAATTTCATAAGTCTGAGATTACGGTTGCTAAGGAAACTGATCAATTTCCTTAAAAAACTTTCAAATGCGTTTTTCTCAAACGTGAGCTTATTAGGCAAACTATCTTTAAAATGATGTAACTTCGCGAAAAATAGTCAGATCTCGATCATTTTTGCACCGTTGGAAAGCTTGTTCCCTTGATTTCATAAAAATATGCATATCTCAAAATCTTCCAAGCGCCACGAGAGACTCATTTTGTGATGGAGGGTCACATATTTGCGTGTGTGTATATGTGTGTGTCTTTCTGTCTCTGTGTCTGTGTGTTTGTGTCTGTGTGTCAGTGTGCCTGTCTGTGTGTCTGTCTGTCTGTCTGTCTTGTCTTGTCTTGTCTTGTCTTGTCTTGTCTTGTCTTGTCTTGTCTGCCCTGCCCTGCCCTGCCCTGCCCTGCCCTGCCCGGTCCTATCCTGTCCTGTCCTGTCTTGTCTTGTCTAGTCTGTCTTGTCTGTACCTGTGCCTGCCTGCCTGCCAGCTTCTCTATCCCCCCCCCCCCCCCCCCCCCCCCCCCCCCCCCGGCTCTCTCTCTCTCTTTCTCTGTCTTTGTCTCTGTCTCTCTCTCTCTGTCTGTCTCTGCCTTGATGGATGCTTCAAAGTTCATGTCAAAGGAGACTTGGCTTGTCTTTTTCAGCCTGCTGCTCAGTTTCAACAGGGAAGGAATTCACTTTTCCTAGAAGTGAAAGCAGACTTGTGTTCTGTTTCTCCTAGAACTGGAGCACACACATGAAGAAACTTGAAGGGTTGGAGACTTTGAATGCACAGCCCAAATTGCCAGATTCAAGTTTGCCAGATTCAAGTTGTGATTAGAGAGATGGGATGGGATGGGGGTTTGGATTGAGGGGGATAGGGGGAATAGGGATGCTGGGTGGCTGGGGGTTGGGGTGGGAGGGTGTTGGGCTTTTTTGCTCTTGATTGTCAGACAATGTAATCTTATGTTAGGCTGATCAGCCAGACCTCCTGGGAATAAGTCATGCTTATTATCCCTCTCCTACAAGGACTAAGAAAATTGCTTTTGTCACTTTGGGCCGCAATAGTCACAAGAGCATCGCCTGCTGTGGATAAACTGATGTCAGTAGCTCCCACAGATTTGTCTACGCTCACCTCTCAGTTAGTACCACTGAGTACTGGGCTGTACTTGCTTACTACACGAGTTGGATGAATGACTGGTTTGATTGATATGATGAAATTTGCACCTTTATGGTGCATTTGGCTTGAGTGGTGCTATGTATAAACTTTGAATGTCTAGGATTTGTGAAATGCCAGTGTCTTTGCGGTACCATCAGCCTTGGGTTGTCCTGTGCCAGGTAGGAACTGCCTTCTCCAAGAAGACTGGCTTCTTGTCACATCTGTGCTGTGCTGTGCTATGCTGTGATGTGCTATGCTGTGCCTGCTGGGGGGATCTTCCAACTTGGGACATGGCTTGATGACCAACATGTCCCCTGAGGAACTTCATCCACCACTGCGAATGGCTGTGCATACCCAGTCCAGAGGGGCCTTCATTGCAAATGGGTGTATTGCGAGATCGACACATCAGTCTGTGCTGATACACCAAGGACTAGAATGAAATTTTTCTTCAGCCTCCTCTTGCAGTATTCATTTTCTCTTCTGTAGTCTGCATGTTGTGTTAGGGAATGAATCTTCTGTCTGTTGAAGTATTAAAGAGTCCTTTAAATTGAAGATGTACCCGTTTTTGTTTTCATGTGTTGTGCACCCTGAGCATACCTAAATGCTTTCTAGTTTTCCACTATGGAAGCATTCAGATTTGGGGTTATCTATGCAAATGTAACAACAGTGAATTTATCATGATTTAGCTTTCTACCAGAGCTGTGGTTTAGAATGTTGTTTGTGTCATAGCCCAAGAAGCATAACAGCATGTGATGACTGCACACCAAGGCTGCCTGTGCCTGGTGTTGCTGCTCTGCAAGGCAGAGGAAGGGAAATCAGTGTTGGCATCTTCTCAGTCTGTCCTGTGTAGCAGTCTGAATTTTGGCTTTAGAGATAACCTATATACAAGGATATGTGTCAAGTACACCTTGTCATTGTCGGGACAGTTTGCTTGAGTGTCCAGATGCTTGGCCAGCTCACATAAAGACAGCTTGAACTGTCCATGATGACAATGTATGATGAGCTGCCTCTTAATGTCGATTTTGATAATCTAGACCACATGGTCACCCTGTGGGTTGGGGGTAAGAATCCAGCCTCTCCATCTCCCTACGTGACTGGTAAGAGATGAATAACTAGGGAAATTGTGCCTTGACTTGTTATTTTAACCAATTCGAATGTTTTGTGATTAGTGGCCTTGGATAGTTACAAGGGCTAATAGGCTGTAAAACTCCATCCATCTAGACCACATAGTAACTGGACATATTAAAAACTACAGATCTGAACTCTCCTGTTGAAGTGATAACACGTATCAAGTCAGAGGGAAAAAAAGAATCTACTGTTAAAAATAGAATAGCAATGACAATGTCAGAAAAAATGAAATAACAGCACAACAGACATTTATGAATAATCTGTTTTATTTGATGCAAGGGCATTGAATGATCTAACGGTCAACCTTGTTAATCATAATTTTAGTATTGAGCAGCACAATTATTGGAACCATGCTTTTAAATAAAATCATAGACATGTTTCCCTAGCCAGACTTACTGGGAATGCATGGGGTAAAACACAATTACTGCAGATCCAAATTCATCTCGAGATGGGGACAAAGAAGATGTACACATCTGGCTGTAATTGAATAGAATAGCTCCTCTCGCAAGGAGAAGGGGTAGTAAAAAAATTACTGGTAATTGACAGCAGTCGGTACTTCAGTTCGACAACATACATTTTCTTGCTTGTAAAAAAGCATCAACAGATTTGGAAATGCTTGACAATTTTTTTACTCCAGCTGAGTGGAATGGAATTTGGAATCTCTGGGGGGAAAAATCTTTTTTTGTTAACTGTGGGAGTCTAAAAAAAAATGTTGTTTCCATGGCTATTGAAGGGGTATGTTGATCCAAAACATGCCGGATTCCTGATCATGAGAACAGGGTGAATGATGAGAATCAAGTTTTCTTCCTAAAGCACAGCAAATGTAATCAACATAAATTAATGCACTCAACGTGACAACACTTGCAGTGAAGCTAATTTTGAAATGGCATGTCCTTCTCTATCTCTGGGTGACTTGGGCTCTGTGTCACTGTGGACCTATGTACTCATTTTCCTATGCACAAAGCAGACATACAGGAGAGAGCCAGTGCTGTGCATAGTTGAAAATGGATGCCTACTCCGTCTGCAGCTGCAGTCCCACTAGTGCCATGGGAAAGCTGCGGCAGCTGTGTGGTTCTTGGTGATCCAGATCCCATGGAGGCTCAACTTAAAGCAGTGTCTGCTTCGCAGTACGCGTTCTACTTGTGCAGTATTGCCACTCACGATGAGTATCTTACAAAAGGTGAAGCACAGGTCCAGCAGTGTGAAAGCAGAACCATGGCAAGTGTGCTGTAAAAAAAAGGAAAAAAGAAAAAAATCCTCACTCAGGGGATGCGAGTATTGACAGAGGTGAACTAACATAAAATCACAGAATGGACATTTGACAATGAATCTGGATAGCAAAATCTCTTTACAAATAAATGCCTGTAAAAAAAAAGGCTACACTTTGCCAAGCTCAAGGCTACATATGGAAGAGGGTGACAGTAATATCTAGGTTCCATGAAAGCAGATACAGGCGAGGGCTACGCTACAGTGCTTGATGACTCCCCACTCCACATTGCTATGTTGAAACGGTCTGCAAAGAGAAATGCCCTGAAGGCTCAACAACACGCCACATGTCTCACCAGCAACAGCCCACACCACACCGTGTGGGGGCAACGACAGCTACAACACTCTCCCTGCCGCCGACAAGTATTCAACACCAATCTGTCCAGTGGTAGGTACAGCTATCACATGCATACAGTAACAAGACATGCACCATCTACAAAATTGGGCATAACATGTTCCATACACTCCTGATACACAGGATATCCAGAATATATTTGGAGCTGTACACAAACCTCTCCCCAAAAATTATGTAATAAAGGGTATCTTGGCCTAGGCAGGCTTCAAGATGCATATGTATATGTACAGGACACTGTTAAAACTACACACACTTGCAGACTGTGACACTCTTACAATGGAATACTCTTTACTTGAAAGAGCAAGAAATTTTCCTTCTTTTTATAAGTTCACTGCAGTAACTGGGGTGCACATCAACACTGCCCTTGCACGCGAGCAAAACGACATGCAGTATTTTGATGCTGTAGTCATCACTGTCAACATTTTGCACTGGAAACACTTCCACAACCTCAACACACCTCTCCGCAGCTTGAGGTTAGAAGCGATGACAGCTAAAGATGCCAACATTTCTAACAGACAAATACACTGGAGCACAGACACGCTTCCACATCATTCTTCCTTTGGCTAATACTTTCCTCCTTAACTAGCACATAAAATATATCACCTCAGTTCCAGAAATATATGATTAGCACAAACCAAGTTAGAAACCCCGTGTGATCACCAGTCCAGCGTGTTCACATGCACGAGTGCAGTTCCTAATGATGAAATGGGGCTCCAGAGTGGCGGCACAAGTCTTGCTGGGTGCATTAACCACCGGTCTCTCAGACCTCCACCAGGCCAGTCCACAGAGCTCTGCCAGCTCCACCCAGAGGCTCCTAGCACTGGCAGTCCCATGGAAAAAAGTCATTTTCTACGTTCCTCCCCTCCTCTCTTTTTTCACTCCATTCTGCCCTCTCCAAATTTCTTTCTCTCATGTTCCCTGTCTCCCACCTTCCATGACACCCTCACTTTCCACTGCTCACTATCCCTCCCTCTTTTCCTCGTCTTCCTCTCTGCCTTTCTCAGCCTCTCCTTCACCCAGAGCTCCATCTCTCCACTGCCAGCACGGTGGTGCCTTCACACTTTCACAATGTCTTCCAGGTGGAAGGGGTTCTAATGAAGTATGGCAGCCCTCCAATTATCTAGGTTTTGACAGTTTCCCTTGCAGATATTCCACTAATATCAATGGCATTACTCTGCAAAATGCTCCCCATGTCTTCTGATCATAAAATGATGCATTGTTACTTGACAGACTACCAAAAATGATGCATTGTTACTTGACAGACTACCAAAAATGATGCATTGTTACTTGACAGACTACAAAAAAAAAATCATTTTAGCCATAGGATGACATCTGTGCATAAATCACCAATTGTAATGATATGACACAATCTTTTTCAAGGAGTTAAAAAACTCCCCATAAATCTCTTATTTCATCAAGTTCATGAAACGTCATCACTTGGTTTATCTAGCTTTCTTTTGCCAATTTCATCGCAACTGAACCTAACACATGCTGTACACATTAGGTAATAAATTCCCAGCCCCGTTATACAAAAGATAAATCTTAAATGCCATCCTAAAAATACAGCAAGTATATCTATGCCAATGCTTGGTCACAAATTCAAGAACAAAGCATTGTATGAATGGTATGGTTGTTCTCATCAAGCAATGTTTTTTCATCTTCTTGGGATTGTATGTCAAGTCCATGAATTAAATTCATATTTATCACTGGGAGCATTGTCAGAGGCACCAAAATCTTTGATTGTTGTCTTCATCAAGTGAGTAAAGGAATCTGTCTCCATCTCCATTCATCACAACCAATGTCTGCACAACTCTGAATCATGGGAAGAGGCTGTCACACTTTCATAGCTGGTCACACAATTGCAAACTGTCACACTAAGGAAGCCAGTCACAGAGCTGGGTAGTTGCATCAGCTCTCTCATGACCAAGGTCTGGGATACAGGTAATCTACCAAGCCCATTACCCATGAGTGCTCTGTGTTTACATATATATATACATGTATACATAAATTTGAAAGAGGCAATTACATTCTGTAGTTGTCTGAATTATACTTTCTTTATAATTATATTCAAACCATTTCAACTTTGCCAAGCGCTTCTAAAACTTATGGCATCTGGACTGATGTAAATGGGTGCATCGAGTGATAGCAAGAATGGGAATACAGTTGAGACTGGAGGGTATGCATGTGAGTGTGTGTGAGTGTGCATATGAGAGAGAGAGAGAGAGAGAGAGAGAGAGAGAGAGAGAGAGAGAGAGAGACAGACAGACAGACAGACAGACAGACAGACACACACACACACACACACACACACACACACAGACAGACACAGACAGACAGAGGCAGAAAGTCAAAGTCTATCATAAACAAACTGTTCAGAAAGACATTGACACCTCACAAACATACGGCCTCCAGGCATAAAAATGGAATCACGCCTGTCTTTGCAGCAACTCCATGACAGGATGAGGATGGCAGCCATGGTCACAAGACTCGGTGCCATACCCATCCTGTGGCCACAAGGCATGGCCATTAGTCTCCACACAGCCTTCTGGGGCAGGGAGGGGGGGCTCTGCACTCAGGCAGAACAGAAGCAGTGGAGGGACCACAGCCCATGGTGTAAGTTGAGAATGGGGCATATACAGCTCTCTAGAAGTCAGGAAGATGGAGTCAGTCAACAGTCTGCTTGAGGTCTGGGCAGAGGAGTTCCAAAGTCAGTCACAAAAGTAAAGCTTCACTCTCAGTCCAGGTCTTGGTGATGAGCTTTGCCAGCTGAGGACAAAGACCACGAGCCTGGCTGTCAGCTGGCACTGCCGAAGACCAGCTCAAGCAGTGCTGCTGTCAGTCCAGGACATAGAAGATGAGCTCAACAACAATAGGTCCGTCCTGGCTCTGCGATGCTACGTTGTGGATGACGGGGATGAGGCCACTGTCCAAGTCGTTCATGAACATGTCCCCAAGCTTCTCTCCATTGGAGCCAATCTCATATCCCACCTGTACAGCCAGAAAAGGGCATCATTACGAATAGCACACAAACTCATGCAGACCATAGCACAAATGAACAAATAACAAGGTAAGCAAATCATTCTTACTGTTCCCTATAACTATGAAATTTAGCTTTCAAACAATCACTTTCACTCGGCAATAATCTGGAAGTTCCTTGGTCTCTAACAAAAACCCAGTGAGAAATCACAGGCATCAGAAGAAGCGGGGGGAAAAAAATGTCTGGTGGGTTAGAAGGAGAATAGATGGGACAGATTGATGAACAAATAGACTGGTGGACTAATGGACAGATGCAAAACTAAGCTTGACGTTAAGAGGATACATGCAAAATGAAAAAAACAAAATCGAAAGATGGAAATGAAAGACACGAATTAAAGCAAGAGAGTGCAAAGTAAGACAACTGGAAAATAGGGAGCAAGTGTGAAATGTTGAACATGAAAGATACATATCATGAGAGGATAGGAGCAAAGTGAAAAAATGATTCAAGAAAGAAAGAGGATAGAAATGAATAAGGAATAAACAACAGGTTCAAGGAAGAGAGAGAGAGAGAGAGAGAGAGAGAGAGAGAGAGAGAGAGAGAGAGAGAGAGAGAGAGAGAGAGAGAGACAAGGGAACATGACCACACAAAAAAAGCCTACAAAAGTACAAAACAAGAAAATGGAAATGAATAGGTGACAGGTCCAATGAATTTGGTGGGGTAATGAGATTAGCACAGGACTTAGAGAGGGCCTAGGAAAAGCTACACACCTGCTCGCTGTCCAGTGTGACTCGAAGGCCCAGTCTGGTCTGGCCGGCCACAGCCAGGGCGTCCAGGTGCGGAGTCAGGGCGATGCAGCAGGCAGCTGCAAGTGTCTCTGCCAGCCGACTCAGGTCCACAGGCTCCCAGCGTGGCGATCCCGAGTCCTCATGACGGATGAAGAACACCTCCGTCCACCGGAGCACCTTGTTCTCACCCACATAGTCTGTGGCTGTGTGGATTCTCACACTCTCAATGCCATCCATTGCCAGGTTGTCGATGGGACTCTTCACTCTGCATAAGGAAATCCAACACAGCCACTGAGAAATCATCTAGACCAACACAATGACACTTAATTTTACATTTTACAGAAAATTCTACACTTTATAAAATCATTCTGATGCATTAAAACAGGCCAAGATACTGTACAATTTCCAGTTATCCCTCCAGGTTTACTGGAGGTCCTACATACTTTATTAGTCTGTCTGTGTGTGTGTGTGTGTGTGTCTGTCTGTCCCGTCTCCACAGCTTATATCTCAAAAACTACTGGACGGATTTCCTTGAGATTTTGCACACTAACTGGAAGTTAGGTCCGATTGAATGTATCAAATTTTCAGAATCGAGGCTTGAAGAGAAAGGGGTTTTTTAAGGTCGTATAATCGAAGCACCTCTCTAAAATTTATTGAAATGACAATTGACGGAATAGCCAAATTTGACGTCATTAATAACGTTACGTCATTTGCAAGTACAATTTCGATTCTATATGCCAGGAGAAGAATTTTGAAACACCTGGGGAGGTAGGCAATTTAATGGAATGGCGAAATTTGAACGTGCGACGTCATCAATAACGTGACGTCATTTGCGAGGACAGTTTATTAGGGTCTGCAACGAAGCTGGTAATCAGGGCCCGTATTCACGACGGCGATTTATCTTTTTTAACACTCGATTTATCTCCTATCCCCGATTTATCTTGACTTCGGTTTAAATTCTCCTATTCATGACGGCGATTTAGCCCTAAACTCGCGTCAAAGCAGAGTGTTAAACTATTCTCCTGAAGTCGGCAAGATAAATAGATAAACCGGGGTTATCGAGAGAGGCAAGATGGCAGCGATTGTGCTTAAGAAACGAATTCATGACAATCTGTTAAGGGGGGACACGGCCTGCAGAATTTCACGAAAAATCTTCAGAAATTGAGTTTCGAGTTAAACGCGGATTTGGAATCTACAACATCTCCGCTACACGTGTGTGCGATCGATTTTGCTGGCTTAGGTTTCAAAGTATTTTAAACTGATTTGTTTTGTAAGGTACCCTCCGCTAGATTTTTAAAAAGTACTAACCAGGAATCCAAAATGCACAGATTTCAAAGCTTAGTTTCAGCATTTTCCTTCCAAAGAAACGCCACATGTTTGGTATCGCATCGAAGCTTCATTTCCCGGCTTTACGTTGCAACTGTTTCCGGTACCGAAGAATAATTACCGAAGGCACACGAGGTAGAAATCGGAGGCCAGTGCAAACCAATGGAAAGCTTCGAAATAACGGCCTGTCTGTCAGCTAGGCTCTGATTGGCCGCTTGTCGTGAGCACAGTGCGTGATCACGGCGTAATCACGGCGGAAGTGGCTGGCGGAAACGGCCGAAGCGTACTTCGGCTGGCGGAAGTGATGGGCTGAAACGGCCGAACCGTACTTCGACTGTTTCCGACCTGAACGTCGGCCGCCGAAGCAAACATCGGTTCTTTCCGAAGTGTGCTTACTGCGCGCGACAGTTCGCGCTATCTCGATCGAGACAATGCCACGGAAGATGCAGAAATGGACGGAAGAAGCAAGCCCAGAAAAGAAATTAAGTAGTGTCAACAGCCTCTGGAGGTTGTGATACAACAGCAGACCTGTTTACCCCCAAAAACCCTTATGAGGAAGATTTGATAAATAACCAGAAAAATGCGGAAGGTTTTGATCTTCAAGAGGAAGATTTCGATTTTTTCAGCGAAATATCGGCCGGAAGATCGCCCGTAAAAGCGGAGACTCGGACTCAAAATCAGAAGATTTCCGCAAATTGCGGAAGGGTAAACAGGTCTGCAACAGCGATCGCGTTCTCATCTACAGACACGGCACTGAACGAAGCTGCTTCAACAAGTTCAATTAGAAATCGAAGGCCAGTGCAAACCAATGGAAAGCTTTAAAAATAACGGCCTGGCTGTCAGCTAGGCTCTGATTGGCCGCTTGTCATGAGCGCAGTGCGTGATCATGGCGGAATTGGCCGTGAATACGTGTTTCTTACAGAAAACGGGGATGTTTTGCTACAGGTGATGCTTTTCACCTAATATCCTGATATTCTGAATTAAGATAATAAGTTGAAAATTTGCTACAATGATAACAAATGAATGACAAATTGAATGAGTTATGTTATAAAATTGTATCTGTTATGGTTCAGTTGTAGTTAACGTTTAATCTTTCTCAAACTTTAAAGTCAATTTTCTCATAATGTGGTTTTTATTTCTACGGTAGTGATTTTCTCCCCAAAAATAAAGTCACTTAGGATTGAGATAGCTTTCTGAAATTGTCTGTGTATATTTATGAATAAATATTGTGTTCAATAAGACCAATCAGAAAGATGTAGCTGAATTTGCTTAATTTTTGTAAAATTTTAATCATGTTATGCCTGGAGCACTTTTTGGGGTTACTTGTTCTAAATTCCACTAAAATTATTTATAAGTGTTAGTAATCCACTTATTATATCTTATTGAGTAATATAGACCTTTGTCTTTGTTTACAATCATTGATGATCATAAAAAGGTTATTCATAAAAATTTGACGGAGGGGAGAAAATTGGTATGTTTATTTTTCAGTCATTTTGCTATAACACATGAACAACTAAGTCTTCAGCAATAAAATTTTCTTTGAATATACCTTCCAGTGTGTTTGTATTGTGTATAAAATTTCATTATGTATGTATGTATGTATGTATTTTGGCTCTTATATAGCGCCAATCTCACACCCAAAGGCATGCTCAAGGCGCTCAACACGTTCACCCTTTGAATAAAAGAGTTTTTAGCTGTGACTTGAAAGTCTGTATTGAAGGAGATTTCCTCAGTCTGTCTGGGATATCGTTCCAGAGTTTTCATATTTGCTGAGTTATGATTTATTTTCTATTAATCCGTTTTTGTACGCCATGTCCCCCCTTAAGGAAAAACCGAGTATTCCGAGACCGAAGGCACCCGTTAGAAGTATTTAATGATGAAGAGGTGTTCAGAAAGTTTCGATTCCATCGAAAGGAAATCTTGGCCATCACCGACGAGATCCATAAAGAAATCCGTCGAACCCAGAATTATTCAAAGGCACAGCAACCGAAAGAATGACGTCGTCAGGCACTTATGATGCTATCACGCATTTTGCACGTGTTAACTTTACACATTCTTTCATAGACAATCTACACTCACAAACACAAGTAATCATACACGTTCTTTGCTACATGAACAAAGTTACAAACCACCTCCACATTCTTCCACGTTCGCAAGCACGTCTACTTCACATTCTTCCTCAACACCAGCCTCACGCCCGTCCTGCAAGTCCTTCTTGCGCTTAGATTTTATGTAAGCGGCGCATTTCAGGACCAACACACTCATTTCGGTTTCACTGAAGTTTTTTGCCCTTGCCTTTCTCTCTTTTTTCTTGCTAGCCATTTTTTTCTATCTACTCCACGTATTTAGATATAGATCAGTGTCTACGCGAAGAAAACACAACGTAACCACGGAAATGAATAACAACAAACGTGTGTGCGCATGCGTACATGAGGTCAAGGTCGTCTGAGTTGACCGAGACCAAGATTTAGCAAAACCCGCGTTATTTTCGCGTCGTGAATAGGGATTTATCCTAGCACCTAAACTCGCAATAGCTAAATCGGGTTTAGAGATAAATCGGTGTTAAAATAAATCGCCGTCGTGAATACGGGCCCTCAGGAGTATTTGCCGCTGGTGCTCTTTCGCGCGGAGAAACCAAAAAGTGGTCTCTGGTCAGAACAAATTGGCTTCAGAAAGCAGTGAGAGAGTACCAAGAGGTGTTCATTTTTGTTATGTTTGCCAGTGCTACCGTGGCAAAGTGATCGTTTATTGTCGCAGTATGCAGGCATGAAGTGACGAAGCTAGGTTCGAGCTTGCAAGCAGATGTAACTAAATAATGACGTGGATCGGTGTAGTGTACTGTAGTCGTGCTCTTGAATACTACTAGCCAACTAGGTCTCTCGTTCTCAGCATTTCTGCTGCAGGAATGCAGTACATGATTATTGAACAGAGCTCGCGCAAACTATATTGACTCGTTAAAAATATCATTAAATGCACTCGCATATTCATTGTTGTTGTTGCTGTCCTCCTCATGTTTCCGTGTTCGTCTTTGTTTATCCTTTTTGTTGATGTTACGAATAGACCCATCGTGTCTCCTTTAAGTCCTTACGCGAAACGTGAAAAAGTTAAACAAGGCTTGACTCGCTCTTATACTTATAGTCTCATTTGCTCCAGTTATGTTCTTGTTATTGGTCTTAACTAGCCGTCATAGGCTAATAAGCAGTAAAGCTCCATTCGTTCTTTCATTCATTCATTCGTTCCGTCGGTCATTATGTATTTATTAATGCATTCGTTTGTTCGTTCATCCCCATTGTTTGCATGTACAGGTCGATGTGTCTGATACTGATATCACTCATTAAGATAGTTCTTAACCGGGCATATCTTTGACTGGGCGAACACTTAGCTCAGGAACTTATCCTGAGAGTAGGTAAAGCATATGCGAACAGTTTTCTGTCCGAACTACACAGTTACACGAGAAGCTGTCTAGTAGTGAGTACTCTGTAGCCCAACTTTTGACTTTATTCGATTTCGACGCACAACTCAATATGACTAATGTAGCAATATTCATTAACTATTGATGTACTCTACTTTGTGCTTTGAGACATTAATACGTTATTTAGGTACGGTGCCTATGTTTGTGTGTCAGTAATCATGAAAATAAGCGTTTTGTGTTCGAGCTGAGGACAATATGGCGATTGGTGCGCCTTGCCAGAGCAAGCCCTGGGAATACTATATACACGTCAAACCTTGTTTGAAAGGAAAGTGTTAGTCCGGTTAAAAACGGCCTGTTTAGCGCATATTCCCTTGTACATGCTTGTGTTGTAGTGGCCACACACAGGTTCAACCGTGAGTCCGTTAAGCAAGGGGAGAGGGACTTTGTGAGGAGATTGACACTCCACAGGCTGCCACAAGTTCGGGAGGGGAGTTCACGACTACTCTTATTTTCAAAACAAAATAGTTGTACAGGTCTGCATCCCAAAAATCTGCAGAAATATCCACTGCCGAACACCATCCTGTCTTGAGGCTGACTGGATCAGGAAGTTTTTTGCCCGATGGTGTTGTTAGTTTAGGAAACTTTGGGGCCAAAGCGTCGGCACAGTATATGTCGGATTCCGTGCCGATTGCTTTGTTTACCTTCAAAGCAATACAGCCCTTGACCCTTTGAATTAGGTCTGCTTTCGTCCCCGACAATGGCTGTTGCATTTCCCGTATGAACTGCTTTAATTCCGGCACACGCCATCGTTCGAAATTTGCAACGTCCATTGCCACCATATTTACAATAATGCAGTGTACTGACCAAGCAGGCGCGATAACTCTTGCGCTTAGCTTGTCAGGGGAAGCAACAACCCCCGTTGCAGACCCTAATAAGAGAATGAATTTAGATAGATATTTATGTCCTCAGATGTCTTAGGCCGCGAGGCCTTTATCTGATCTTTTGATCAGTACTTATGGCTACTCTCACTTTTTACTACCCTAGTTCTAACGATCTTAAAAGATCGTGCCTATTCTCAATACTTTTCTTCCGGTGGCTTATGAGTGGCAGAGAGTGGTATACGTGGCAACAGCGGGTGGCCAACATCATCACAGTACATGTAGTCTTTGAATATCGTGTCAATTCTGTTTTTGAAGCTGTTTAATGACGAACACGGAATTTGAGAACACTGGTAAAGGAGAAAGAATTATTTTTTACGATGCGGGTCGTTATCCTGGGCATTTTGTACCTAGTCGTTTCGTACCCTTTAGGGTTATGGTTAGAGTTAGAGTTAGGGTTAGGGTTAGAGTTAGGGTTAGGGTTAGAGTTAGGATTAGGGTAGAAAAGGTACGAATCGACTAAATGAGGTACACAACGACTATGGTACGAAACATCCTGTATTCGATTTTTTATCCCTCCAGGTTTACTGAAGGCCCTCACAGCTTTATTGGGACTCACAAAGGGAGGGTAGCTTTATTGGGGGCTTTTTAATGCCAAAACCTGGAGGTTCAGCGCCAGCGGTTTTTATTTGTCTGGGTTGTCTCTTTCCAATCTATTCTGAATGCAATAACTCTCACAGATTAATGCTTTTTCCATAACAGCTGCTTTTATGTATGCACAAGTTGCTAAATTCATTGCAATACATCATGAATGTTCCCATGTAGAAAATAAATTTGTACTCAAATGGTCCTTCGGGGCTTTGCCTTTTCTCAAACCTCAGTACCCACAGAAAACCTAGAGAGCATGAAAAACTTATCCTCTCCAGTCTGTGGTTGGGATAAAGTGTAATTGGACCTCAGCCACACATGAGTTTTGCAAACAAATATGAGAGCATGTGGTAGTGCTTGTATACATGTTTCTTACAAACAAAAGAAAACTAGACGAAGAAAATAACCACATCACTTTAACATTCGACATAATCATGACCACAATGAACATTAATACCCTCTGCATCCTGTTCACTTCTCCTATCTCTTTCCACACTCCCACACAGCCAAGCAAGCAAGCGATTGATCATACGGTAAATACTTCTACACACCCGATATTAACATTCTTGTCGTCCTCCACCCATTGCACGGTGACCGTCTCCTCTGGCTGGGGTGCGCTGCTGGGTCCACAGCCGATGGCATAGTCCTTCATGTCCTTCAGAGCCTGCTTCAGGGCAGCCATGGCCTCAGGAGTGATCTGCACCATCAGCCCATCCTCCACGATGCTGGACTTGGCACGCAGACCCGTGCTGGTCTTCAGCGCCCCGTTGAAGACCACAAAGCTGGCACCAGTCACTGTGGTAACCAAGAGAGGTGTGAACTTCGGAGAGGAGTGAGAGAGAGAGAGGGGGGGGGAGGAGTGAGAGAGAGAGGGGGGGGGGAGGAGTGAGAGAGAGGGGGGGGGGGAGGAGTGAGAGAGAGGGGGGGGGGGAGGAGTGAGAGAGGGGGGGGGGGGGAGTGAGAGAGAGAGGGGGGGGGGAGGAGTGAGAGAGAGAGAGGGAAAGTGAGAGAGAGAGAGGGAAGTGAGAGAGAGAGAGAGAGAGAGAGAGAGAGAGAGAGAGAGAGAGAGAGAGACAGAGAGAGAGAGAGACATTAGTGGGAACTAGAAAGGGATGAGAGAGAATGAGAGAGATGAGAGAGAATGAGAGGGATGAGTGAAGATGAGAGGGGGATGAGTGAGAGATGAGTGAGAATGAGAGGGATGAGTGAGAGATGAGTGAGAATGAGAGGGATGAGTGAGAGATGAGTGAGAGAGAGAGAGGAATGAGTGAGAGATGAGAGGGAGGAGTGAGAGATGAGTGAGAATGAGAGGGAGGAGTGGGAGATGAGAGGGATGAGTGAGAGATTAGAGAGAGGAGTGAGAGAGAGAGAGGGATGAGTGAAAGAGATAGAGGGATGAGAGAGAGAGAGAGAGACAGAGAGAGAGAGAGAGAGAGAGAGAGAGAGAGAGAGAGAGAGAGAGAGAGAGAGAGAGAGAGAGAGAGAGAGAGAGAGAGAGAGAGAGAGAGAGAGAGAGAGAGAGAGAGAGAGAGAGAGAGAGAGAGAGAGAGAGAGAGAGAGAGAGAGAGTGAGAGAGAGACAGAGAGACAGAGAGACAGAGAGAGAGAGAGAGAGAGAGAGAGAGAGAGGGATGAGTGAGAGAGAGGAATGAGTGAGAGAGGAGTGAGTGAGAGAGGAGTGAGTGAGAGAGGAGTGAGTGAGAGAGAGAGGAGTGAGTGAGTGAGTGAGAGAGAGACAGGAAGAGTGTGTGTGTGTGTGTGTGTGTGTGAGAGAGAGAGAGAGAGAGAGAGAGAGAGAGAGAGAGAGAGAGAGAGAGAGAGAGAGAGAGATTTGTGGGAACTATAAAGAAAGAGAGAGAGAAAGAGAAAGAGAGAGAGAGAAAGAGAGAGAGTGCAGAAATGGCATATGATACATATGAAGGCAGCTGTTGCCACTTACTACTTGTAGAATGCATCCATTTTTATGACAAGAATTGATAAAAATTTCAAATATACAATTTCTAATATGCATATATCAAAAAACAAAAAAAAATGTCAATATCAATGATAAACAGAATTTTTAAAAACAAGCACACTTTAAGTGTGTGAGTAGTCCATGGTACCTGTGCCACACAAAAGTCACTTACATATCTGCATGACATTCTTATGAGGCATAAGCACCTGTCCTGGAATTTTGGACCAGGGAGTTACAATGGATGGAGTTGGAGGGCGAGAAGGGAGGTAGATGGGGATGCTAGGTAGTCTGTGGAGAAAGCAATGGAGGTGAAGAGTTGGACCTGGAGGGCAGGAGGGGGGACACATGGTTTTGAAGACTGAGAATCTCAGTCACAGTGTTATTTTACCTTTTCTGGGCTTGTTCTGGATGTTGATGGCCTGGGTCTGGTAGTTGCCCTCATCGTTCTGGATGCACACCAGGTGAGAATCGGCGTCGGGACTGAAGTTGGCCCCCAGAGCCATGACGTGCTCATTGCTGTTGTTCACAACCTTCATCAGCTGTCAGGACAGAAACATGTACACCTGTCAGACAATGCTGACGTGTCCATTTGCATTTCAGCAGGTGAATGTATTCATGCATGGCAAGTTGTCTTTTTCCATGGAGTATCAGTTTATAAATTGAATACAATTAGTAACAAAAGACCCACTTGATATTATATGAAAAACAGCAGATGTCTGTTCATATACTCTTGACAGTTACTGAAGTTGATAAATTCATAAGTATTACCTCATGCATATTTAACAAGCAATGCCTAGCCCCTAAAGATTTTTCTACGGATAACATAATGAAGACAGTTCGTCAAAACCCTGTAAGTGTAATTAAAAAATATTTCCTTTTTTATTCAAAAAAAATTTAAAAAACTGAACAACCCAACTGAACACATGCATATGGAAAGGGCAAACAATTCCTATAAAAAAACACTATTCAGTGAAGAAGCTGCCACAGAAAGTGAATGCTAAATTAACACAGCGATCTGGCAGGACAATTCTGGGCAAACCTCCTGGTATCTGTTCCTGGGGAAGTTGATGGTGGTGCGCTTGTCCTCCATGTGGATCGTGACGCCTCGGATCTGAGGCAGCATGTACTGGTAGTTGCGGAAGTCTGCCAGCAGGTTCATGATGGTGTGGCCAATCTCGTAGAACACGGGCTTGTGGTTGCGGATGCTGACCAGTGGACAGGGGTAGTCTGCACAAGACAAAAATGCATGGGACTATCAAGCACCCAGCAAAAGGCAAACCACATGAAAAGAATGAAGTTATTGTTTCAAAATTATTCAGACAAAGAAAAACAGAAAGAGAATACTTTGGGGGTGGGGGGTGTTTCCTCAAAGATATGATATAATATTAGGGAAAAAGTGGAAAAAAACAAAACAAAACAAAAAAACAATCAAAGCTCTGTATTTGGTCCTGAGATAAAATTCTGAACTCTCCTGACAAGGACATAGTTATTTGAATGCATAGCACCCTCATTTGAAAAATCAAACAAAACAAAACTATACTGTATGTATGAAATGAGTAAACTTACTGGAATGAACACAGTCATCCCAACAGGGCAGGTGCCATTTCCAATAATTGGACAAGTACTGCAATTCTTCCTGCATTGCCACACATCACACTTCTGACAAAACCTACCACAAATGGGTGGACATACAGATTGAAAACGACTGCAAAGTACAACTTTAGTGCACCTCACCAATCCTCAGCACCAAGGCCGAGTAACAAATCAGAATACAAACACCAACACTGACAAACACGATGTAGAGCCAGATAGTGCTCCTCTGAACAGAAAGGCTCACATCAATACTTGGCGCGCAATCTGAGCAGAAAACTGAACAGAGAGGCTCACATCAATACTTGGCGCGCAATCTGAGCAGAAAACTGAACAGAAAAGCTCACATCAATACTTGGCACCCAATCTGAGCAGAAAACTGAACAGAAAAGCTCACATCAATACTTGGCACCCAATCTGAGCAGAAAACTGAACAGAGAGGCTCACATCAATACTTGGCGTGCAATCTGAGCAGAAAACTGAACAGAAAGGCTCACACCAATACTTGGCACCCAATCTGAGCAGTAACTGAACAGAAAGGCTCACATCAAAATGATCAATACTTGGCACCCAATCTGAGCAGAAAACTGAACAGAAAGGCTCACACCAATACTTGGCACCCAATCTGAGCAGTAACTGAACAGAAAGACTCACATCAAAATGATCAATACTTGGCGCGCAATCTGAGCAGAAAACTGAACAGAAAAGCTCACACCAATACTTGGCACTCAATCTGAGCAGTAACTGAACAGAAAGACTCACATCGATGCTCGGCGCCCAGTCTGAGCAGAAGGCGGATGGGGAAGACCTTGGCCCAGGGTGTCTCCCATTTCTGCAGCAGGATGCCAAAGAGGTAGGGAGGGCTGGGCAGAAGCAGCTTCTGCAGGCACTGGAAAGTGGGGCGAATGTACAGGAAGCCACCATGGTCCCTGCTGTCCAGGAAGCTCTGGTTGAAGATGGAGTGGCCCATGTCTGTCACAGTGTTGCCTGCAAGCATACAGCACAGACCTGAAGGAAAGAGAGTGGCCCACGTCTGTCACAGTGTTGCCTGCAAGCATACAGCACAGACCTGAAGGAAAGAGAGTGGCCCACGTCTGTCACAGTGTTGCCTGCAAGCATACAGCACAGACCTGAAGGAAAGAGACCTGGTGTGACGGATGGCACTGCCTCCACTGTCCACTGCATTTGTACCTGCATGTTTCATGACTGAATTGACTTCATTAATGCACACATGAGCTCCTCTCTTGGTCCTGACAAATGTGCTACCTACAAACACCTACTACTTTAGGCAGCAGCAGCGTACCTGATGAGCACCGTGATGCATCCATTATGTTGCACCTATTCCTTATTAAAACATCTGGAAGTACTGACCCTGTGTTTGACAACAAGCATGTAGAATTTTCATGGGAAAACACATGGCAAAGGTTGAGGTAGGACTGACCCTAATGAAAGGGAAAGTTGAAGAGAAGTGGGCAGTTTTTGACTCACATGCGAAGCAAAAGTGAGTCTATGTACTGAGCCGTGTCGTCCGTCCGTCCGGGCGTCCGTCCGTCCGTCCGGGCGTCCGTAAAAAACTTAAACGTTGGATTTTTCTCGGAGACTATTAAGTCTATCAACACCAAATGTGGCATGATGGTGTATGATGACAAGGCCTCAAAAAACATACATAGTGACTTGACCTTGCTTCAAGGTCAAGGTCACAGGAGCCATAAATGTGGTCTCAAAAACAGTCATTTTTACATTTTCCCAATTTTCTCCCACGTTATTGAGAATGGCGACCTTAGCTACAAGTGGTATATAGGTCAAAGCAAGCCCTATCTTTTGATACCAGTTTGGTTGACCTTGCTTCAAGGTCAAGGTCACAGGAGCTCTTCAAAGTTGGATTGTATACATATTTTGAAGTGACCTTGACCCTGAACTATGGAAGATAACTGTTTCAAACTTAATAATTATGTGGGGCACATGTTATACTTTCATCATGAGACACATTTGGTCACATATCATCAAGGTCAAGGTCACTTTGACCCTTATGAAATGTGACCAAAATGGGGTAGTGAACCACTAAAAGTGACTATATCTCATGGTAGAAAGTGCCAATAAGCACCATTGTGCTTCCTATGTCTTGAATTAACAGCTTTGTGTTGCATGACCTTGGATGACCTTGACCTTGGGTCAAGGTCACATGTATTTTGGTAGGAAAAATGTGTAAAGCATTTCTTTGTGTATGATGTCATTGGTAGGTTTAGTTGTTTGACCTTGACCTTGAAGGTCACCTGAAGGTCAAGTTTTCAAACTAAAAATGATTCAGTAATTTAACACCTACATGTACTCCAAGCTTGCAACTAAGTGTAAATTCACCAGTTTAGTGAACCAATGAAAGAAACTGAAATTCAAATACTAACATAATTTAGTACGAAGCAAGTCTTTTTCAAACTAGCATGTTCTTTCAATTGACATGTTTTTTCTGAGCTGACCAGACGTCTGTTGTCTGGAAGGCGGCGCGTGGGACTTGCATGCTCGCTGCGGTCTCTGGCTTGTTCACATTTTCCCAATTTTCTGAAGTTTTTGAGATTGGATACCTGACCTATATATAGTATATAGGGCAAAGTAAGCCCTATCTTTTGATACCAGTTTGATTGACCTTGCTTCAAGGTCAAGGTCACAGGAGCTCTTTAAAGTTAGATTGTATACATATTTTGAAGTGACCTTGACCCTGAACTATGGAAGATAACTCCTCCAAACTTTATAACATTGTAGTACACATGTTATACTTTCATCATGAGACACATTTGGTCACATATCATCAAGGTCAAGGTCACTTTGATCCTTATGAAATGTGACCAAAATGGGGTAGTGAACCACTAAAAGTGACCATATCTCATGGTAGAAAGTGCCAATAAGCACCATTGTGCTTCCTATGTCTTGAATTAACAGCTTTGTGTTGCATGACCTTGACCTTGGGTCAAGGTCACATGTATTTTGGTAGGAAAAATGTGTAAAGCAGTTCTTAGTGTATGATGTCATTGGTAGGTTTGGTTGTTTGACCTTGACCTTGAAGGTCACCTGAAGGTCAAGGTCATGTCAAGGTCAAGCATATGAGTCATATGGGCTTTGCCCTTCTTGTTTAATATCAGGATGGGAGATTTGAAGAAGAAGAAGAAGAAGAAGAAGAAGAAGAAGAAGGAGGAGGAAGGAAGGAAGGAAGGAAGGAAGGAAGGAAGAAAGAAAGAAAGAAAGAAAGATGGATGGATGGATGGACAGACAGACTGAAGGATGGATGGATGGATGGATGGATGGATGGATGGATGGTATTTTACGGCCTATCAGTTTTTGTAGGCTATGTAAGGCCAGTAAGCACGAAAATCACTAGAACAGTTTAGAGTAAACGCAAATCAAGTCACGATGTCCCTAGTTATTCGCCTCTTATGAATCACCCAGGGAGACGCGGTGGGTCAATTCTTACCCCGAACCCGCAGGGGTGTAGAAGAAAGAAAAGAAGGAAGTAAAAAGGAAAGAAGAACAAAGAAAAGAAGAAGAAAAAGATTATATTGCTCTTTTAGTGAATTTGATTCAGTTTGCACAGGTTCAAAACAGAACAAAAAGGAAAACAAGTGCAAATACGAAAAGAAAATGTAGAAATACATATAAATCAATCATTAAAAGAAAATAAAAGATAAATAAAGATGATGGAGCAAGAATAGCCAATTGTGACTGTGCACGAGAACCAAGGATAAAGTTGGCAAAACAGTTTTCAAGCAAACACTGACAAAAGTCATTAGCGACGAAGTCATGTATTTGTTGTCCTGGGGCCGTGTGCATGGAGAAACTCAATTTAAGTCATGCTTAACTCCTAAGTAGACTCAGCTAAGTACTTCCTCAGCGCTCAGCTCAAATAGTGTGCATGAAACGGAATAACTGTTGACTTAGTTGAGGCAGACGCTAGAGGGCAAATCCCGTCTGATGTGCATAATAACTTTACGTCAGTCTGTCGAAAACAAGGCGGCCAATGAAAAGTAAGGGATTTCCACGACAACATTTTAAAAATGTCATTTGTTTTTCAAGAGACTGAGATGAAGAGAGAGCGAAAAGTTAACTGAAGTGAATCGGGAAGAGCTGATATTGGTTGATATGGCGCTGCAACATAAACAAATTTTGTTTGCATCATTGTCCACCAAGGTGACAACTCGATAAAGACCAACGTCTGGTAGACAATTTGCGAGGCTGTGAACTCCCAATGAGTTCACAAGCGAAATCTCAAGCACACGCACAACTCATCATCATCGTGAGCGCAAAAATCTCACTGCTGACTTAAACTTCCACGCAACACCAGCTTGTGCACGAGCCTTTTTTTCTTTCTAGGTTCATTTGCATCCGACCCCAGCACTCCTCTTTGACTACGAGCCTGCTAGCCTTTGAAGGTTACGCTTGACAACTGGGTTTTCGATTGATAGGAAACGGCGCATGTGCACTGTCTAGCTAACTGTAAACAACAAGTGAATGACCTATTTAGATTTCAAGTAATGAAACCATTTATTTAAAGTGAATAGAGGATCTAAAATGTTAATTGCATCACAAGCATATGCTTCTGTACACTTATCAGTCAATTTACACCAGTTATCTGTCCTAAATACTATACAATTCCATGTCAAACTTTCGAGACGAGAGCCACTTCGTTGCCATTAAATTTGATGCAGTCAGTGCAGAGTTCACTCCCTTGACTCCCTTCTCTATGAACATTTTTTCTTCTTCTGGTATTTGCACGAATAGATATATAATATAGTGGTTGAAATATACCATTTTATCATTTTTCCAACTTTAGCCTTATTTTCTACTGCAAAGTCACATTTAGCTGATGTTAATTTGGCTACTGCGTGTAGTTAAGAGATTCAAGAGAAAAGGCAGGGGTGGGTACAGTGTGGAACCACAGAAGGGAAGGTGTAAAGGAACAGTGAGGAAGAGGATGTGAGCGATGAGATGAAGTGATGTGGAAAAACTAGAGAAAGGCATGCCAGTGGTGGGAGTGGAAGGAAAGGCAATGTAACTGTGGTGGGTGGATGGGTAGCAACCTTGTGAGTGTGCTAGAGGGCGGGTGGTTTGGAAGGCGAGGATGGGAGAGTGCAGTGGGCTCACCTTTGCTGGCCTCCTGGTAGACGGTGCTGATATGACAGAAGATGTCCCTGGGCACAGTGGTCTCCTCTGGCAGCATCTCCACCACCAGCACCAACTCATCCTGCCCCACTGTGCACAAGCCCTTGGTGGTGTAGCACCAGCACAGGCGGTTCACACAGCAGTCCACTGCAACGGGACAGAGGTTCCAGCACTGATGCCCTGTATTCACTCTCAATGGATGCCAAATTGCTCTGTCCTCTCTTGCTACTTTTCATTCTACAGTATGTGGGCAAAATGACATCAAAACACTGCTGTAGCCCACTCCAGTTTCTGCTGCCTCACACCAAGAAGTCATCCAAGTACATTCTCACTGTAAAAACGATCAAATCAAATCTGCTTATGTAGCATGAACAAGGGACCTAACTCCTACTTGCAAAAAATTGTTATCTCCCATTCCGTCCCTATTTTTTTGCAATTTGGATGGGTCCGAATACGCGCGAAAGTTTCATTGTTATTCGTTGGATGATTTAAAATGCAACCAATGCTGATAGAAGAGACATAGCCCGAGGGGTGTACCAAAATGAGGAGCAGACCAGCTTCCAATTTACCGAAAAGTATCATGAAGGAAAAGTTAGGAAAACTTGTTTAATGCTACAGAAGCACCGCACCACTTCAAAATAACTATTTTTAAGTGCCCTAATATTCAATTTATCAATATTGTAAGTTTCAGAACATAATATGCGCGTTAAGTTACTTTAAAAACAGTTTTGGCTAGACAACCCAGGCCGTTTCCAAGTGTTGACGGAGAATTCAGAATTTTACCGATGTCCATCTGTATTGTTGTTAAACTGCGCGACATCAGAGCAAAGTCCCCTGCAAAGCTATTTTTCTCTTTAATTTGATAGTGTTGATATATTAAAGAGATACAAATTGCAACGGCAGTTCATATATTGCTGATCAGGTGTTAGTAAGTGATGTTGAATCATCTCGAGTGAGTTCGGAGTGACCTAGTTCGTTCGGCCGGCTACGGGCTAATACTGTATGCGGCAGAATGTCTAGTTTTGCCCGCTCAGCAGTGTCAGCAGTCAGCTATCATTAGGCAGAACTGTTTAGTGAAACATTTCAAATATGTAAATACTTAAGATTTAACACATTTTATTATTAGAAAAGAGGTTTCCATGTTCATATTTTATGCATTTGAACGTCGCATGCAGAAACTGCAATGTCAAGGACTACTGTTTATGACTAACTGTAAGCTTTGTAAACATGGGCAGATCATACCCTGCTATTGAATATAAATGAGTGTTTTTTAAGTTGTTTAAGTTAAAAAAAGGTGAAAGCACTGATGTTTTATTTAATTAATGACATTAATGTACTTGGGTAACTTCTAGACTGTATTATTTTCCTCTCTGGATTGCATAGGTCACAGCAATTTCCTCAATCTTGGATTCATAATCATGGTAATGGACATTTCAAAAAATGATCAGTCAGTGATTATCTGCACCACCAGACATGCAGAGGGCATGTGTGTGTCACTGTGTACCCATGTGATATTTCAAAGCCCTGTATAACTTGAAGTTAAGAATCACCAATTCTCATAGCATTAAGCTAAGGCATTTATAGAAAGATTGTGCAAAGAAATAATGGTCTTCTTTTATGTATGGAGCAACTGTATCATGTGAGCCATTTACTTGCCAGTTATGAAGATGCTGACTTGATTTGCCTTGCTTTCATGATAAGAAAATCATTAACTTAAGTATTCTTGTGTGTAATATAATATTAATTGGAAGATTTTGTTCATAAGTATTCCTTTCAAGTCTGTGGATTGTTCTTGGCTATAGACTTTATTTTGGATGTGTTATGAACCAAACTAAATCAGCAAAAGTGCATATGTTGAACAGTTTACTGGAATTTAGTTTGTTTGGTTCCATCGCATGTTAGACATTTGTGAATCTGTGTTCCTAAAACACTCTTAAAATGCAACTCAACAGCAAAGTTATCATTGTGCCTGTTCAAAACAACAATGTGGACATTTTCCTTAGGTGAGGGAGAGAAATGGCAAGTTACTAAATTTTGTTTATTGATCTACATCATGTAGGCTGCAGGTTTTTATTGAAAAACCCATTACGGATATCACAAAAAATGTATTACTCACCCCACATCATGGATACCTTCATGAAACTTATTTCCTAGAGTTGGGGGTACAAGATCAATTTTTAGTGCAAGTTTTGAAGCTCTAGGGCAAAAACGCGTTTTTTAATGGACTGGGTCCACTTTTTTGGACCTACGATTTTGACCTTCATTTGACCCACATTTTTGAAAATTCATAAAAAAATCAATAATTGCTTTAAAGTGTTAAACCAAAGTGATTTGGTGTCATTTTGGTGACATAGTATCTGACTGATAAGAAAAAAGTGCTTGAAATTAATTTTAAAAAAATGGTTGGTTCATGCTAGCTTATGAATATGATTCAGATGGTACACGAACAAACTGTTTTCTGCACCAAAATTTGCATCGCCTTTGGATTAAATTCTACTGTTGATTCCAATGTAAGGCACATAAAACCATAGGGCTGCTTGGCTCTTTGATCATTACCTCTGCCACAGAGGTTATGTTCTTCAGTCAGTTACTTTGTTATTTGGTAAAATAACTCAAAAAGTTCAAAACAAATTCTAATGAAATTTGATGCAAGGTAAGAGTTTTCACCCAAGGAACAATCCAAATAATTTAGGAGGTTACCTGCTATCTCGTTTTGGAATTATCACCATAAAGAGACATTTGATTGCCATATGCCCTGGGCCAGCAGGTGTGACAAGCTGCCTCGGCAGAGGTTTGCGCTCTCCGAGTGCTCTCTAGTTACACAACATAACATGCTTTACCAGAGACTCCTGAAATGCAGAAATATTACAAGGAAATCTTAACACTATGTATGAAAAGCTTAAAGAACTCACAGTTATTTATTTTCACCATCACATAGAGATTGCTGTTGATGGAAAATATCACAGGATCTGCCTCTTTGTCTGGAAGAGAAAAGTCAATGTCAACAATTCAGTACTAAGATTGACAGATTATTCCTGCATTACATGTTCTACCTCAATGCCTTCTATAAAGTGGACATGTTGGCTGGCTCTGTAATCTCACATCAAATTTTAATCTTTACGTCCAGGAAAGCAGAAATCGTTTGATACACTTTGTTCTTTAATGAGAAAACTATAAGAGCGTTACAGATAACATTTACTTCTGTTTGTGGAGAACCAAATCAATGGTGAGTCACAGCCTGCCACACAAGAGAAAGAGCACCAAAGAACATATGTTTGAAAATTACTGTCTACCTGCATGTATACGAATTCTCCAAGTAAGGAAGTAATGACTTACCCTTGATTTGTGGCATGAATTTAGCAGGATCAGGGTTTTCTTCTAGCCTTGGCTCTGAAAAAGAAGACAGGAAACTATAACAGATTTCTCTCCCTCTCTCTCTTCCTCTCTCTCTCTTCCTCTCCCTCCCTCCCTCTCCCCCCTCCCCTCCCTCCCTCCCTCTTATGTGCCCATGCATGCATGCACACATACACACAACGCACACACATGTGCCTGAGCATATATATATAAGAAGCAGCTCAATGAATAAAGAAACCATAATTGAGCATGAATATCTGAAAAAAGATGGTTGAAATAGCCTTTTTAAAATTCAAAACAAACAGGAAGCTTGTGATCCATTCAAGGACCAATTTTTACCAAATCAATTCTTTTTTTTACAGATGAACAAGAAGAAACACAGGCAGACATGCATTTCTGCATGTAATCAAGAGGCTGCACATGTGGATAGTCCTGGAGAGATGAGATCCCAGTGATGTAAGGTACACTGCCAGGACACTGTCCCTTCACCAGAACCCAAAAGATGTGCCAGGGCACAGTACAAGAGGACAGGTAACCATTCCTGTGAGCATGAGGATGAGGCAGTTGGGCGTCTCATGGAATGGAAAAAGTTACCCCCCAAAAGTTTTGGTCCCAAGTGGATAAAGGGTGGACTCAAGCAGGTATTCACATACATACATACATACATACATACATACATACATACATACATACATACATACATACATACATACATACATACATACATACATACATGCATGCATGCATGCATGCATGCATACATACATACATACATACATGCATGCATGCATGCATTCATACATACATACATACATACATACATACATACATACATACATACATACATACATACATACATACATACATACATCACACACACACATACATACATACATACATACATACATACATACATACATACATACATACATACATACATACATACATACATACATACATACATACATACATACATACATACATACATACATACATACATACATACATACATACATACATACATACATACATACATACATACATACATACATACATACATACATACATACATACATACATACATACATACATACATACATACATACATACATACATACATACATTCATGCATGCATGCATGCATGCATACATACATACATACATACATACATACATACATACATACATACATACATACATACATACATACATACATACATACATACATACATACATACATACATACATAGAATTTTATTCACCAAAGTTGTACAATATCTATACATGGTGGATAAATACATACAATCGAAATATAGAGCCGTCATGTATGAGCCCACAGTCTATGTCACAAGGAGGGAACCCCAAGGAAGAGAAATATCAGACTACAACATTTCTTATTTCCCACACTACACTGAGATGGACAGGAGTGTCTTACTGCTGTTAAGCTCACCGACTCAAGGGAGATAATCGAGTTGCAAAGGCACATTTCATGTATGAGAGAAATATCTGCAGTGCATACAATTCAGTTAACACATTTTACTTCTTAATCTGTATATTCCCTGTATATACGTTTACACTCAAAATAAAGGCATATGTTTTGTATGGTGATATCTGCCTCAGTTTTACCATGTATGTTCAACCTTGTCTGCACTATTTTGATTTATTTTCTGCCTTTATTCACCTTGACACACTCATCCCAAATGTACATGTCATTTTACCAATATTCCCCTCCGCCCCCCTCCCCTCTCCCAATATCGAATCACACATATTCCCTGCATATGGGATACTGCAGCATACAATGAATATATATGGGATAAATGGATACATTTTGAATCAATGAAACTACATCCTTGCATGGCTGACATCTGGAACTGGCCTTAGTCTACATCATGTTTCAGGTCAAGCATATGTGGCAAGATGGCGGATGGGTCAGTCAGGCTGTTCCTGCTCTGTGCCATTTTCATCGCGTTTGCCCGTTCATTCGGTGTGGCTGTTGCCTAAATTACAGCGCCGAGTAGGATCATGAGTCAACGCAACGTGGGACTACTATCTTGCCTAAGGAAAGCCTTCAAGGAAGCCATAAAGTCAAGGAAAATTCGCAAAACATACATACATACATACATACATACATACACACACACATACATACATATATACATACATACCCTCTGCCCCCTCTGCAGGGATAAAGATGGGAGGCAGGCCCTGCTCAGGAATCAGACATTGGTAACGCTTGCTCTCATTCCCTCGAAGGCGCCGCATCTTCGGAGAGGACTGGCCATCTGCAAGTGATGCTATGTTACATTCACTCCTTGACTTTATAGTTTATGAGAACGTTTGGTCAAAGCCTGGGGTCCAATTCAAATTATCAGTAGGAAAAACAAAACACATATTAATTGGAAGTAGTGTGTATGTTTGCATGTGTGTGTGTGTGTGTGTGTGTGTGTGTGTGTGTGTGTGTGTGTGTGTGTGCACGCGCATGTAAATACTACACATTCCTGTATACCTGTGCATTTGGAAAACTAATTGGAAAATTGTCCTAATAAGCCTGCAAGAAACAGCATAATGTGAAAATTTAACTGCAAATACCAATCTCCTGAAGACCCATCTTGTATTAACAAGCACAATTTAATTTATAGAACCCCAGTTTCCTATAATGTGGAACTTGATACCTTCCTTTGTTCTAACATCTGTTTACTGCAACTCATTTATACTTTAGGTATAACTTGGAAGATCAACAGCAAATTCATGCTCACAGCATGAAAAAACAGACATTTCTCATAGCACACAGGGATGAGGATAACCACTGTATGCTAGTCCTTTCCCTCATAGAACCTCATGACTGAGAGATGACAACTATGAACTTTTCGAGTGAGATACAGGTTCTAGTACATCCACTCACTTAGTGACTTTTCCACCTTCTTCTGGACGCGTCCAGTGCGGCGCGGGGGCAGGCGGCCCTCATTGGACCCATCCAGCTCTGTCAGGTCCCCACCAGGCCTGATGCCGTCAGAGAACATCACCTGCTTGGGCTCGCTGCGCCTCTGACTCCCTGCAACAAGCACCAAGGTCAGCACCACCATAGTGACACCACAGGTGTCTGATGCTACATGCTCTACAATCCCTGATCCAGTAAGTATGACTTCATGCAGCCACGCAAACATATTTGCACTCTTCCTCACAAACATGAAAGCATGCATGGAGGGCATGCTTCCACACACACGGTCATAATTATTCACAGAAACCTGTGTATGCTACAACACAAACACACACACACACACACACACACACACACACACACACACACACATCTGCATGCCCTTGTGCGCTCTCTCTCTCTCTCTCTCTCTCTCTCCTCTCTCTCTCTCTCTGTCTCTCTCTCTCTCTCTCTCTCTCTCTCTCTCTCTCTCTCTCTCTCTCTCTCTCTCTCTCTCTCTCTCTCTCTCTCTCTCTCTCTCTCTCTCTCTCTCTCTCTCTCTCCAGTTCTGCAATATAGGAGCTCTTGTAGTCCCTTTCAGTTCACAGGCAATCTCATAGCCTGCTGCACGAGTCAAGAGAACAGGTTGTCCTTTCTCGCATCTGTAGGCTGTTCTGTTCAGATTCTCTACTTACAAAATAGAACCATCATTAGTTCGACCTAATACTAAATAACATCAATGAAAGCAAGAAAATGGCATGCAAGGGTAGGTCCCCCGCGATAAAGGGAGAGCAGTCAGTCTGTTGGATTCTACTACGCAAATCAATGATGTGAGATGTCTGATAATATGAATACAATACCATCACTTTTACACCTGGCAACTCAGAACACTTGCAGATGTCAGGTAAGAAAGAGTATATATGAGATGTAAAGAGAATCACTGGACAACATCAACAATGAAACAACAAAATTCCACAATGACCATTATTTCAACTGCAGCTATGAAATGTTACAACACCAAATGAATCAGGTCAACAGGAACAGGCCACATTTTTACAGTGACAGCTGAAGATGCTATTGATTGAGGGAGGGCTGGGAGAAACACTCTTATGAAGAGACCAGGGGACCACAGTGATAGGAAGGTGTTGGACACAGGCAGAGCCTCTGTCTTATCCAAAGGCATATGGGTTTCAAAGAAGGTGGCAAGAAAAGTGTGACATTAGACCTAATTAGTAAAAATCATCAGATTTGACTGAAATCAGCATATAATGTTAGAACAAACTGTATTTTATCATAAATTATGAATAAAAAGATAGTTTGCTATTTTGTGTGTGTGTATGTGAGCGTTAAAGTGGAAAAAGGTGAATGTTGACTAGTCACCCATGTCATAAAAAAAACACAAATATCTGTTATTACCAAAAATGTCACACTAACTATTCTTACTATATTAGATGTCATTCCTAATGCAATAACATCCTGTAAAACAATTATATAAAAAAAACAATTGAATTTGGTAATTATAAAGCATTTGTAATGTCATCGGTGACTAGTCAACATATCCGTTTGTACACTTTCTCAGTAATTACAAAAAACAAGCAATACAGACACCAACTACTGTTTGTGTACTAAAAATGACAACATTTATTCACTGTAGCAAAGGTACAGCTTAAAATTCCCGTTTTGCAGCAATTTAATTCAAGAAATCAATTTTGTGTCATCAGTGACAAGTCAACACAGGAAACCGATGTTTGCTTCGGCGGCCGACGTTCAGGTCGGAAACAGTCGAAGTACGGTTCGGCCGTTTCCGCCCACCACTTCCGCCAGTCGAAGTACGGTTCGGCCGTTTCCGCCAGCCACTTCCGCCGTGATCACGCTGTGATCATGCACACAAGCGGGCAATCAGAGCCTAGCTGACAGACAGGCCGTTATTTCGAAGCTTTCCATTGGTTTGCACTGGCCTCTGATTTCTACCTCGTGTGCCTTCGGTAATTATTCTTCGGTACCGGAAACAGTTGCAACGTAAAGCCGGGAAATGAAGCTTCCATGCGATACCAAACATGTGGCGTTCTTTGGAAGGAAGATGCTGAAACTAAGCTTTCAAATCTGTGCATTTTGGCTTCCTGGTTAGTACTTTGTTGTCTCGGCACTCATCCACAAATGATGACACAACATACAAAACCTCTTACCTCTTCGTTTGCGCTCCATTTTACCTCGTGTTGTTCGGTCAGCACTTCCAGCATATGTGTTAGAACGAAATTATGGATCGGGAACAGAAAAGTTTCGAAGAAAATTCATCTTTTTTCGCTTTTGTTGATTCGGCACATTATGACGGAAATTTGACGCTAAACTTTCACATCCTACAACTCCTTAAAAAACGCATTGATTAATTTTCTGAGAATTATGACGATATTATCGATAACTTTACACCAATCCTGGATCCAATCCAATAAACCACGCCGAAAATAGTTGATCTTATCGTACACTGAAAAATTCGTCTGCAATGACACAACGCCGTGACGAGGCAAAAGAGGATTTTGTAGCCAAATAAAATCAGAATAGGTTGGTAACATTCAGTTCTAGTTGCTGGCAGTTGAGCATTAACTATTTTCTTGTCTAAAAACCACCAGATGTTAGAAAAAAAATGTGGTGTTCAAGAGAAAACGGAATCCTTTTCCTCTTGGTGAAAAATGTCACATTTGGTAATGGCGGTTTTTCACGTTTCTCTTTAAATACATGCGGACCATTCACCACACACAAAAGCAACAATCGGAACAGATTTATTATATGTATATCTTTAATCTTTTCTCTACAATATTGCCATTATAATAGTCTGCTCAACATACATAAAAAGGTTTGTAGTTTTTGTGTTATCTCACACCTCTACTGGACAAACCAGTGCGGCCAATTGCCACCTTTTTTGAGAATTTTTTGCTCATTCTGGGTTTCAAAGATAGACTCTATTCCCGCCAGGAGGAAGGAAGCATACAAGAACCACACTAAACTGCCACTCCTAGACAAGGACTGAGATCCATCACAAAATAGTTTGACTAGTTGACCATGCCAGGGAAGACCCATAAGAGCTTGAGGCCATTATTAGGCCAAGTCTGGTGAAGCTCTATTCAAGATGGCTTAAGAACAGATGAACCAGAATATGCAGATCTGAGGCAATCATCAAGAAAAGATGCTCTCAAGACAAAATGTGGGGGTGTAAACACACACAAATTGATGATAGTAATTTCATATCACAATACAGCACAAAACACTAAAAAAAAGAAAAGAAAGAAAACTAGAAGAGCCACAGAAATATGGCATACAAGTGCACAGCTAACATACACTGCTGACCAATAAACTTGGCCCTTATCACTCTGTGATGTTTAAAAATTCAAATAAGAAAATATGAGACCCTCCATTACAAAATGAGTCACTCATTGCATTTTGAACATTTGAGATCTGCACGTTAAAAAATAAAACCACAACAAGCTTTTCAATGGTGCAGGAATCATGAAAATATCACTATACGATTTCACATGACTTTAAATATACGTTTTTTTTTAGAAAAACGCATTTCAAGTTTAAATATAGACATTATTCCCCTTTTTTCCTTAGCAATCCTTATTCTAGACTCATGAAATGTGCCACAGAGATGGAGCAGTGTATGGGCAAGTATCCTGCCAAGTTTATTAGCATTTTCTGGATGTTTCAATTTAATATGGCACTTCAAATGCAGACCTGTCACCTTCCGAGCAGTGCAAGAGGAATGTTTGGAGTGTCAGCAAGCAGAATATAGCAAAGATGAGCAGGATTCATCACATCTCCAAACCTTGACTCAAATAGAAAGTGTAGAAACAGGCAAAAGCAATATTTATTTCAATTACTTCTTTCTTTCTTTCTTCCATTGTTATATTTTTTCTTTTTTGGGGGATCTTTTTATGTTACCATATGAAAGTAAATGCTTTTCACTGTCATTGACTTTCAGATGGTTTTTTAACGTCCATTTGTTGTGATGCTATATTTTCACCAAATGTTTCACATTGTTGTTTTTGTTACATTATATTCACTTTCAAGTCCTATAAGGCCAAGAAAGAAATAAACAAACATACAAATTGTGGTTGAGATAACATGGCCAAAATAAGTAGGATGGATGGATGGAGTTTTACGGCCTATCAGCCTTTGTAGGCTATGAAAGGCCATTAATGATGAAAATCACTAAACAGTTTAGAGCAAACGCAAATCAAGTCATGGTGTCCCTAGTTATTTGGTTAGTAAGGGTCGAGGTTTGCGAGAGTTGCTTCCCTCTATTGGGGTAAACGCGAGTCAAGATGGATAAGAGCAAACGTGGAGTGACGGATGACCGAAGTTATTTTGAACGCCTTGACGCCGCAGCAAAGCTGAGATACAGCACCAAATTAATGTACATTTGTGGCAACGACCCTTATGAAATGCCAACTCGATTATAGTCGACCAGTCCTGATGATTATCCTTCGCTGGATTACATCGCGATTGTAAACTATTTCGTGTATGGCGTGAGTGCCTACACGATGAAAGAATTTCGAGCGCACAAAAGCCTCACAGCCTACAAGAATTTTGTAGTTCATGGATGATGACATGACGAAACATACGCTGTATGATGTAAATTTCTCTCTCTCTCTCTCTCTCTCTCTCTCTCTCTCTCTCTCTCTCTCTCCCTGTGGGTTCGGGGTAAGAATTGACCCACCGCGTCTCCCTACGCGATTCGTAAGAGGCGAATAACTAGGGACACCGTGACTTGATTTGTGTTTACTCTGAACTGTTCTTGTGATTTTCGTGCTACATAGCCTACAAGGCTGATAGGCCGTAAAACACTGACCATGCATCCAGCTCTCTCTCTCTCTGTTTCTCTCTCTCTCTGTTTCTCTCTCTCTCTCTCTCTCTCTCTCTCTCTCTCTCTCTGTTTCTCTCTCTCTATCTCTCTCTCTCTATCTCTCTCTCTGTCTCTCTCTCTCTCTCTCTCACTCTGTCTCTCTCTCTGTCTCTCTCTCTGTCTCTCTCTCTCTCTCTCTCTCTCTCTCTCTCTCTCTCTCTCTCTCTCTCTCTCTCTCTCTGTGTGTGTGTGTGCAACCGTCCCTTGTTTGCTCTGTATAGCCCCCTAGAAGTTCAAAAATAATTCATCACTTCAGTAGAGAATGATAAACATAGTAAGTAATAATATGAAAACCATAACTATTTGTATTTTCACAACTGTCATTAGGTTCTGTGAACTTAAAACATATAATAATCCTTATCTTAACCTCCCATCAGACATAAGATAAAAAGCCATTCCCATCATTGCTAAAATTATTGATCTAATTTCAGTGATTCATACAATCCTACATCTGTAACTGAGTTTTACTGTTGCAATATACTATACACATTAAAGCGTTGGCTGTAGTTTGTCAAATAAGAAGATAACTATCAGCAGATAATTTATATAATAACATCACACAGTTTCAACAACGCATAACCAGTACCCACAGCAGATAATTTACATAATACCATCACACAGATTCACCAACGCACAACCAACACCCACAATCTGGTCCAGTGTTGTCATCTCCTGATTTTCAATCTTGTATAGAAGTTCAATTGGTATGACACTGTTCAAAATTGAAAATTTGCTGCACCCCTATCACCCTTTCAACATGTATGCGCAGCATTGCTAGAGTTCTAGTTGACTCAATATCGAATGCTGAAAGTTGACTTTTTCCTCTAGTGAAAGCAGGTATCTTCACTTCAGCAGCTACTCGGCCAACAATATCTGCAATAATGTCAAAGCCCCTGTCTGCAAGTACCAGGTCATTTGGTCTTAGATTCTCAATATATCCACAATTTTGAGTTACATGCTTATCACTTGTCCTGACATCAACTTGATGTGTATTTTGTTTGTACAAAGCTAACATATGTTGGGTAAATGGAAAACCTCATCTCTGGGCATACACTGACCAGGTATACATGAATGCAAGAATCTGAGTTTTTTAAAAATCAATACCTGTAGGTTGATAAATAGCCTTGAACAGAATATATTTACTAGATGATAACAGAACTTCATAAGTATTGTTCCATAAAGTGATGTACTGGATATGACACCTGCAGCATGAAGACACACTAGGCACAAAGCAGACACCTTCATGCTACTTGCACATTTGAACATAGGATTGTAAGCATTGGCAATACACAATTTAACACAAACTTACAAAATACAGCATTTTTGTGGTCTCTCAACATAGAGTTCACATTGGGTATTGTGGTCTGTTGATTTTATTGAGAATCAGCACACACACACACACACACACACACACACACACACACACACACATCATACACACACACACCACGCACCCCCACCACACAAACACACACACACAAACACACCACACACACACACCACCACCACCCCACCACACACACCCCCACCACCAGCCCCACCACACACACCCCTCCCCCCCCCCCCCCCCCCACACACACACCCACACCACACCCACATCACACACACTCACTCACTCATTCTTGTAAAAGTGTTGAACAGAATATATTTACTAGATGATAACATAACTTCATAAGTATTGTCCCATAAAGTGATGTACTGAAAATGACACCTGCAGCATGAAGACACACTATATAGGCACAAAGCAGACACCTTCATGCTACTTGCACATTTGAACATAGGATTGTAAGCATTGGCAATACACAATTTAACACAAACTTACAAACTACAGCATTTTTGTGGTCTTTCAACATAGAGTTCACATTGGATATTGTGGTCTGTTGATTTTATTGAGAATCAGCACACACACACACACACTCACACACACACACACACACACACACACACACACACACACACCCACCACACACACACACACACACACACACACACACACACCAACCACACACACACACACCACCACCACCCCACCACACACACACACCCACCACCACCACCACCACACACACCCCCCACACACACATGCACACACACACACACACACACACACACACACACACACACACACACCACACACATAACACGTGTACACTCACTCACTCATTCTTGTAAAAGTGTCATTATAAATATAATGATGACAGAGTAAACCAGATAGCACTTTATGAAGAACTTCTGTAGAACTATGGAACACCCTTTCGGGGCTGAAGACATGTTGTGTCAATATTACTTCATAGTCACTTTCACAAAACAGTAAAGTTATCAGTAGGTTCACAGCCAGGTGAGATGGATGGAAATACATGTTCTTCCCACTGTTGAAATGAGCATTCATTCCTCTGCCGATCCTGCAACTTTCAGCGTTGTTTGTAAAGTAACTGAGCGGGAAAAGTGATTTGACATTGACCACTGTTTTCATAAGTAGGCGCGAAAATGGTGCCATTCTGCGCGCGACGCAAACACGCTGAAAAATTCGCATTAAATAACGAATGTAATTCCCTACACAAGATCAACAAAAACAAAAAACATAGATATCGGATCCTTGTCCATTTCTCATGAAGTAGATGTGTTTTTTAAGTAAAAAAGACTATGTTCTTTTTTGTACTTGGCTTCGATAGGGATGAACCCATCGTTTTTTCAATTTGTCTCCGCTGTTGAACGGCCAATTGGACATGCTACTTACAAGTTTTAAAAAGTCCCTGGCAAAAACAGATTGCTAGAGCTAGAGCCTGTTCTTTATTTCAATTAAATTTGATCTCCTAGATGTACTGGCATTGCTACAATTTCGTACACAGCACGAGCGCACCATTTTCCACACCTCACACGATGTCGGATAGGTCGTGAAATGATGCAGAAATGGCTACGAAGCAGTCTCGTGTTTACTCCATGCAAGGGAAGTCACTCGCGCGCCAAATACGTCATCCTTACTAACCTCATNNNTTTACGGCCTATCAGCCTTTGTAGGCTATGAAAGGCCATTAATGATGAAAATCACTAAACAGTTTAGAGCAAACGCAAATCAAGTCATGGTGTCCCTAGTTATTTGCCTCTTACGAACCGCGTAGGGAGACGCTGTGGGTCAATTCTCACCCCGAACTCACACGGGGCCCAAAATAAATAAGCCTGAAATTTTTTCTTTCTTTTGGTAAGCAGAGGCCAGATTGAGACTGTACACATTCGTGTGTGTAATTTCAGAATTGTCACGAATACTGTAAATTCATCTGAACTAAAATATACATTTTTCTTAAATCAGTTTTTTACTTAAATAGTGGATTTCCCGAGTGCTCATAGGACAGGGAAGATGGGGCAGCATGTGGTTTGTTGTTTACTATTTCTTTCTTTTCTTTTCACAACCCCCAAAAATTTTAATGTCAGCAGAAGAAAAACAAGAAGGGCAAAGCCCATACGACTCACATGCTTGACCTTGACCTTTACATGACCTTGACCTTTAGGTGACCTTCACGGTCAAGGTCAAACTCAACCTAGCAATGACATCATACACTAAGAACTGCTTTACACATTTTTTATACCAAAAGTCAAGGTCATCCAAGGTCATGCAACACAAAGCTCTTAATTCAAGACATAGGAAGCACAATGGTGCTTATTGGCCCTTTCTACCATGAGATATGGTCACTTTTAGTGGTTCACTACCCCATTTTGGTCACATTTCATAAGGGTCAAAGTGACCTTGACCTTGATAATATGTGACCAAATGTGTCTCATGATGAAAGTATAACATGTGTACTACAATGTTATGAAGTTTGGAAGAGTTATCTTCCATAGTTCAGAGTCAAGGTCACTTCAAAATATGTATACAATCCAACTTTAAAGAGCTCCTGTGACCTTGACCTTGAAGCAAGGTCAAGTCACTGTGTATGATTTTTGACGCCTTGTCATCATACACCATCATGCCAAATTGGGTGTTGATAGACTTAATAGTCTCCGAGAAAAATCCAACGTTAAAGAGTTTTACGGATGCCCGACACGGGTGAGTACATAGACACTCACTTTTGCTTCGCATGTGAGTCAAAAAGGGGTTATGAAAAAATCATGAGAAAAGTCCAGTGAACCAAAAGAACAAAATAAATAAATAAATAAATAAATAAATAAATAAATAAATAAATAAATAAATAAATAAATAAATAAGTAAATTAATAAATCCCAAACTAGAGCACAGCACACATGCCACTTGACACACCACAAGCCCAGGAAGATGGAAACTGAAACAGTCTCCAGAGGAAACACACTTCCAGACAGTCTGGACAGAGATGGAACTCCAAGGCAGCCTCAGGGAAAGCAGGCAGGGAGAGGAGTGCCAGGGAAAAACAGGACAGCGCTACTCAAGGACACGCCAAGGTCACTCAGCAACTCACCCTCTCGTTTGAGAACGCCAACCGGCACCATAACCGTTGGCGGCAAGGCGCGTGCATTGGCCTGCTGTTGGGGTGGGATGGTGGAGCAGTATTCGCTCGGATTATTGGGGTTAGGGCTCCGCAACGGTGGCCCAGCATGACTCGATGGGTCAGCTAGGAAGAGCAAGCAGAAAAAAGCCAGGATCAGACGTCTAAGCGGCTGGAACGGGTGTGCAAGAGACAAGGAGCATGAAGTGGCGAGGCTGGGGAGGCCAGGACATGCAAGCCACAGCACAGGACAGCTCTGTGGCAAGGGGGACATGGAGGCAGAGGGAGAATGATGCTGCATGGAGGCTGCCTGGGTGGGAGTGTTTGTGCTGCCTGGAGCATTGCTCCAAAATGTGGCATGTCATGCAGCAGTCTATCTCTTACTCCTCCTCCTTCATGCCAGCACACTTTGAGACATGAACACCATGCTTTTTGACTCCTTGTGCCACAACTTGGCTCTGATGAAACCGTTAAGTCAGTGGACTAAGCCATGCACTCCAAGCAAATCCCCATCAAAATCAGTTCTGTTGTTATTCCACAAGTGACTAAAACCACACATAATTTTCAATGCAAGGGCTTGGCTAAATAATTTACACACATTTAAACACAAAGAAAACTCTACAAATGTGTCTGTGTATCCTAGGTAAAACATGTAAGAGCCTTTAATTATGGGTAAGAGCAGATGCCAATGAACACCTGCAACTGTTGGCAAAATGGTAGTCTACCTCTATGAAGAGAATGCTGGACAGTCACTGACCTGAGAGGAGAAGCTGGTGGCAAGACTGGCAGACACGAGCCTCTTTGTTCTCCATGTAGCCCAGCCGTCCCTTCAGACTGCAGCATGAGGAGCAGAACACCTGCAACACAGAAGCAAAAGGGCCTTTCCAGTATCAAGGCTGCAAGTACAAATAACAAATGTCTTCACTCCATCCTTCACTCAGGAAAGTTTGCCAAACAAACATAAAAACGAAAGAAAGTAAGAAAGAAAAAAATCAGTGCATTTCAATGTTGTCAAGAATCTGATTTTACAGGAAACTTTTACTACAGGTAATAATGCAGGAAACTTCTGTGTGTGAGGAAGAACTCACTCAAAGCCAGAAGAACCATGGTGAGACGGAGGTCCTCTAACTCAGCATGAAGCAGGGGTGCAGTGTCATCATCTAAACTCCTGTGTGGAGTTAAACTGACTCATAGCCTGCTGTCACACCATGCAACATGACAGTGATAACTCAGCTGTGCCCCCAGCCAGCAGATTAGCTTTTCTCTCCACTGCCCTGTCATGTGTGTCACCTAGGTGTGATAAGCACAAACCTGGGGCCACATGCATGCCTTCAAGCATTAGCAAAGTCTACTTTCCTTGCCCATTAGAAATGCTTTTGTCAAGCAAAGTTGAGTCATTGAATTGATGAAGAAAGCTGAAGACTACAATGCTTGCTGCAAATAATAATAATAGGTTCAAAAAGGCACTGGACATTTTCACAAGCTTTAGCACGGCTTCTCCATTGCTTAGGATGCAGCACTCTTTTTGAAATAAAACAAAAAAGACAAAAAGCAATGAACTACAGGGACACAAACGTAGTAAAGACCCAATCAAATTGAATTTTTCTAAATGGCAAAATGTAGTGATGTATTCAGCAACTACAACTAGAGTTTAAAAAAATTGAAATGTAAAAATCAATGGATCTCTCTCTTTAATCCTGTATTAGTGTATATAGAATGCCTTAGAATCTCTCTCTCTCTCTCTCTCTCTCTCTCTCTCTCTCTCTCTCTCTCTCTCTCTCTCTCTCTCTCTCTCTCTATATATATATATATATATATATATATATATTATATATCTATATGATATCTTAGAAGGTCACCCATTATTTTGTCCATAAACTTTAGTGATGATGTGATTTCCTCTGTAAGCAGAGAAGTTCACAAATACAAGGGGTGTATAACTTCCTTAGATCAGACCTCTGTAGGAGAATATTCATTCTATCGTGTTACTATTGAGCACACACATTAAATGAGTAGAAAATTAATTCAATGTTACATAAATGTGCAATTTGAAAACACTCTGATTATCAGTCCACCGTTATTCCATAAAATTTATTCATATAGTATCCTATAATGTGATTTTTCCTAGCACTACTGAAAGATGATTTAAAATACAGATTCTATGGATGAGGGGATGCCCTGCTATGAAAGATTAAAAAATACAGTGAAAAGAAAAAAGAGTTAAAAGGAAGGCCAAGGTTCTGCAAACAGAGCCAGAGCAATGCTAGGAGTGGAACAAGCTTTCAATCATGAGAGACCAAGCTGTATCTGCCTCCAATGCTAATCAACTACACAGAAAAGTTCATAAAGAAATTTACCTCAATGAGTGTTCAAGTGCACAACTGTACATGCCTGGATCTTAAGTGTGTGCATGTATGCAGACACTTAAGCAAGTGTGCATGAGTTTGTAAGAATGTGCATTTGCAAGTGTGCATGTATTTGTTTGTGTAGGCTAGTGCTAAAAATTATGCATGCTTGTTAGAATGTCCAAATGAACGTATGCACATGCGTTAGTAAATGTGTGCATGGATGTGGGCACCTCTGCACATGCATCTACACAATAAGGTTTTTTGTTGTTGTCTTTCCTACATAGAGCACATCACCAATGATGAGGTCCACCAGAAGGTTTTATAGGCTATCGGTCCAAATGATGACCTCCTCACAATCGTGAAGAGGTGCAAATTCAGAAGGTACATATAGGCATGTCGCATGATCAACATGTCTTGCAAAGACCATCTTGCAGGACACTGTACCAAGAGGCAGGAGAGGAACAAGAAAAAGGATGAGATGGGAGGACATCAGAAAGTGGTCTGGTCTGGCCACCAGTGATACCCTAAGGGCAGTTGAGGACAAGAGGGGCGTAGAGAACCAATGGGAGCATCTGTGTAACCCAACAACCCACCACTTGGCTTCAGTATAAGTGAAGGTGAATTTAATATGCATTCATACAAATATCAGCATGCACAGGTATGTGTGTGTGTATGCATTCATATGTGAAGAGCATGCTTACCTTGCCACAGGCGCGGCAGTGGTGTCGGCGCTTGGTGAAAGTGAAGCGGGCCTGGCACTGCATGCAGTTCGGGGCCTCAGCGTCGGGCAACCAGAGCGGAGCCACACGGCCCAGCTGTGTGTGCAGAATGGGGGCTGGTGCCAGACTGCCATCATTTGTGGGTGACTCCTGGGCAGCAGCCATTGCCTGCTCCTCCCCCACTGCCCCCAGTTCCTCCCCCATGGAGTATTCCTCTGCAGCTGTAGATGTAGGGAAACCATGTGACATCATTCTGGTCACCTACATTTTTTTTCCCCTACACAGTTTTGAGAGAAAAAAAAGTTGTGGTCACAGTAACCTGACCAACCCAATTTTTTCTGCCAACCCTAACTTTTTTATATCATGAAAAAAGAGAGAGAGAAAAACAGGAAGAAATCAATGTAATCAACAAATTCTCTGTAGTCCCATCTTCCCTGCCCTATGAGCACACTGAGAACACATTAACGTAAAAAATTCGTTTTTTCAGCAAAACAGAAATTATGATATATATATACATGTTCAAAAAAAGTTCAGGCTAACCTACTGACCCTAATTTTATTGGCCATGTTACCATAACCACAAAACTTTTTTCTTATGGCTTAACTGAGGATTTGAATCAATTTGTACAGAACAATATATTAACACAAGAAATCACTGTTAAGACAATCAAGGAAAAGTATAAAGATAAGCTACATTATTATTATTATGCAGATTTTGTTGGTTAAAATACATAGTGACTTTGTGACTTTGACCATAGCAGTAGATGATGAAAATGCTAAGAACAATGATAGCTACAACAGCAGCAGTAGGAGAAGCAGGAGGTGGAGGAGGAGAGGCGAGGAGGGTGGAGGAGGAGAGAGGAAGAGGGAGGAGGAGAGGCGAGGAGGAGGAGGAGGAGGAGGAGGAGGAGGAGGGGGGGGGGGGGGGGAAGAGGAGGGGGGAAGAGGAGAGGGGAAGAGGTTGAAGAAGAGGTTGGAGAAGAAGAGGAAAGAGAAGGGAAGATCAAGAGGGGGGAGGAGGGAGGAGGAAGGAGGAAGAGAAGAAAGAGGAGGAAAAGGAGTTGGAGGAGGAAAAGGAGTTGGAGGAGGAAAAGGAGGAGGAGGGAAGACGGAGGAGAAGACGGAGGAGGAGAGAAGAGGGAGAAGGATGGAGGGAGGAGGAAGGAAGAGGGAGGTGGAAAGAGGGGGGTGAGGAGGAGAGAAGAGGGATGAGGGTGGAAGGAGAATGAGGGATGAGGGTGGAAGGAGAATGAGGGAGGAGGGAAGAGGAGGAGGGAAGAGGGAGGAAGAAGAGGAATAGGGAAGAGGGAGGAAGAAGAGGAGGAGGGAAAGAGGGAGGAGGAAGAGGAGGGAAGAAGGTGGAGGAGGGAAGAGGAGGATGGATGAAAGAGGAGGGAAGAGTAGGAGGGATGAAAGAGGAGGGATGAAAGAGGAAGGATGAGAGAGGAGGGATGAAAGAGGAAGGATGAGAGAGGAGGGATGAAAGAGGAAGGATGAGAGAGGAGGGATGAGAGAGGAGGAGGAGGAGGAGGAGGAGGAGGAGGAGGAGGAGGAGGAGGAGGAGGAGGAGGAGGAGGAGGAAGAGGAGGAGGAGGAGGAGTTCAGAGGAGGAGGAGGAGTCCAGGAGGAGGAGTCCAGGAGGAGGAGGAGGAGGAGGAGGAAGAGGAGGAGGAGGAGGAAGAGGAGGAGGAGGCAGAGGAGGAGGAGGAGGAGGAGAAGGACGAGAAGTAGGAGGAGGAGGAGGAGGAGAAAGGAGGAGGAGGAAGAGAAAAGAATGATGATGAGGAGGAGGAGGAATAATTGCAGAGGAAAATTAGCATAGGACCATTGCTGTGCAAGACAAAGAAAAGACTGACAAGACACACAAAAAGTTCAACTAAGCTGTCTCCAGTCCAAGAGCTAGAATGGATGGATGGATAGTGTTTTACGACCTATCAGCCTTTGTAGGCTATATAAGGCCATTAAGCACGACAATCACTAGAACAGTTTAGAGTACATGCAAATCAAGTCACTCAAGAGTCAGAAAAGATGGGAAAGGAAAACTAACCTGCTCCCTCAGACTCCTCAGCAATCTGGGACTGGGGCAGCAGGGCCACAGTGCGGGTCCTGATAGCGGAAGGGTCAGATGAGTCGTCTGGCTGCCTGACAGGAAGGTTGAGGCTGTTGGGCCGCTTGTTCTTGGCCTGGGCCTGCATGGAGCCTGGTGGACTCCAAGAGTGGGGACGGCCACCCTGCTCTCCAGCTTCCGGCGTGCCCCCCTCCATCTCTGGCATCTCCTGTTTCTGGCGCATCTGTGGTGCCTCCTCCCCTTCCTCCCATGTGCCTGTGGCTGCTGCATCACTCACCACCTGCTGTGGCTGAGGGGCACCTGCGGGCACAGAGCCTTCCTTCTCCATCCTAAGGTGCTGGGCATGCTCCAACTGCCCAGGAACCTGCTCCACTGGAGCCATCCTTGCCTGCTGGGAGAAGCCGCCACCAACCACCTTGTCTCCAGGCACCATGTTTAGCTCGGAAGACTCTGGGGGATGAGAGGGCATGTCAAGGACATCTAGGGCTGGGGGTGCAGGTGGAATGGGTTCCATGGAGACCTTGGACAGACCAAGCAGGCTGTTGGGGCGGTTCTTCTTGATGGCAGATGGGTCCTTGGGCCGGGCCCCAATGCCCAGCTGGGGACTTCCAAACTCATTGGGGTTGGAGCTGCTGGGAGTGGAGTAGCTTGGGGCAACACTGCTTGTTAATGAGTCCTGCAAAGCGCCACTGACCAGGGAATCTGATGAAAAATGAGTTTCAACAGCTTCTTTTCCGCCAGCGACTTGGGTTCCAAGTGCCTCTATCCCATGCAAGTGGGTTGATCCCATGCCAGATCCCACAGCAGCAGTCATCTCTGCCTCAAGGGATGAAGCTGAGTGACTGCCCATCTTGTCTGTAACACCAGCAACACCAAGTCCTCCTTCACAGGTGACACCAGGCTGCTCATGCTGCTGATCATAAGTTTTTGTAGAAATTTCATGGCTGTCCCCAGGAGCTTGAGTCCCAGGCAATTGCACATTATTCCCCACACCTCTGTGAACTTGAAAGACTTCAGTGTCACCAACAGCAGTCACTAAGTCAGGGTTCTGCTTCTGCACAGGGGGAGCATGACTAGCAGCCATCTCACTGGAAGCTTCAGTGGAGTCCCCATCAGCCAAGTATGCCTCCAAGTCCTGCTCATTCACTTCAGGGTTTACAGATCCAAACCCCATCACCTCCGACTCATTATTTGCGGGCTGGCTGGCATGCAAGTTCATGTCAGCTCCCTGTGAGTCTATGTGATTGGGAATGGTATCGCTGCGTGTACCAGGGTTACTTGGCTTTCTGTCTAGGTCATTCTGGCCTGATCCATTAACCACATGCTGCAACGTAGTTTGCCAGCTCTGTTCATGTTCAGGTTGCTCTGCTCCAGGCTGACCATCCATCATCATCTGAGGATGCTGCATGGTCCCAGCCTCAGCAGCCAAGTCCTGGGCTGGAGCTGTCTTACTGGGTTCACCTTCCACGATGATGTCTGACCGTGGGAAAGGTAGTGAGAGAAGTTCCTTCTCACTGCGAGGAGTCAGGGCATCTGTCTGCACTGCTGTGACCTGTGATGCCATCAACCCTCGCTTCTCTCCAGTGGAGTGGTTGCTGGAAACTGAGCTCTGACTCAACCGGTCAAATGACCAGCTCAAGCTGGAACTCTGGCCAATGGGGCGGTTGTGGTGGGGCAAGTCCAGGCCATTCTGACCTCCAGGCTCTGGCCAATTCACTCCAGGCTTGAGGTAGAATCCATGCTCCGGGGGCTCCTGGATATTGAAGTGGGCTGGGAGGGAGTTGCTCCCAGGCTGGGAGTGGAAGGCGTTGCCGAGAAGCTCCTCCCCCTTCAGCTGGTCCTGCAGCTCCTCTGCCAGCGACTTGCCTGACTGGAAGGGCGTGTCATAATGGCTATGGGGGGACAGGTGTCCATCTGAGTAGGAGGGCGGAGCCATTGAAGGGGGGGGTGCTTTGACCAGAGCCTCCCATGGCCTTTCTTGGTGGCTCTCTATGTACTGGGCATAGCCACTGGGTTTCAGCTCCTGCCCTGGCACACGCGAGGTGGCTGCTTTCTCTGGAAAATCCAAATATACACGTGTAGACTACTATGTTATCTTGCCTGAACTTCATCAAAATCCTTTTGAATGCCGCAAAAATTAGCCAGTTTTAACAATAATGTTCTCCTTTTTGAAACTTCTAGTTCTAGACTTGAACATTGCTGATATAAATTATAATTATAAAATATATGTTAAAAGAAGAAAAAAAGGGCTTAAAAATCCTAATGAAAAGGAGAATGTTAACCATAAACATGGTAAATGTTTGATCAGAGAAACAGTCAATACATTTCCTGTAAAAAGCTAAGACTCACGTGTCAATACAACTTAGGCAAGCATACAGATGACTGGAAACTAGTCTGAATCAGATTTGATGAATAAAAACTGGCTGGGACATGAAAAAAGTGCTGAAGCTCAGCATGCCCCACAATAGCAGGTAGTTCAAGTTCTAATCATGGCTGAACCAATCTACATAAAACAAATAAGCCAACAAACAAAACAAAACAAATCAAAACAAACTTGCATAATGTACAGCTCATTTTCAGATATTTTCTTTCATAAACTTAAAACTGATAAAGGTAAAAACTTTCACATGTATGAATACTAACCTTCCTCCTCAAAATCATCAAGCACTTTGTCCAGGTCAACAAAATCCATATTTAGGTCCTGTAAATAAAAAAGCAAACAAAAATAAATTATTTAAGACTGTTACATTACTTCCTTCTGTTAGTTTTGCAATGAACAATGGTATCAAATAAAGAGTGAATCACAGGTGTTATCATTTAGTTTGAAAATGCCTATGGTCAAAAGTACGGAGGTGAGCAGAGAGCTGTTACATGAGTTCCTAAAAGTAAACTTTATGAAAACTTAACAGTTTTGCATGAATATGGTAGGATTTGTCATGAGAATCAACTACACAACACATAAATTTAAGATGATGCTTTGTTTGGTTGCATTTTTGAAAAAAAAATTTAAGTCTGTTCACAACATTAACACCGTCACACATTTCAAACACACACTGTATAAACTTTAAAAAGTGGAAATCTTTATTATTACATCTTGAGAACTCACCACATGAGTCAAAACTGTCATACACATTACAAATTTGAACTAAAAACTAGTAAACAAAGACTTTAGAAAAGATAATAACGAGTCTGTTCACAACATAACGCCACAACACAATTCCTCATTGAAAGTCATGCTTTAAGCATTAAATATGTCAATTTTAGTATTAAACAGTTTTTAGATGTATTCTAAATGTAACAAACACATATTTAAAGAAAAGCAATTGCATTG